>DWON01005045.1:0-15424 GCA_018251015.1 Phocides pigmalion okeechobee | reverse complement strand
CGTAACCCGATTTTGAGAAACTGATATTTCCGTAACTATGGGTCACAACCCCATCATGTCGGTACTCAAACTTCATGGCTTTACGAGATCTATGCGACTACGTAACCCGATTTTGAGAAACTGATATTTCCGTAACTATAAATCACAATCCCATTATGTCGGTACTCAAACTTCATGGTTTGACGACATCTATGCGACTACGTAATCAGATTTTTGGAAACCGGTATTTCCGTCGCTTTGGGTCTCAACTCCATCATATTGGTACTCAAACTTCATGGTTTTATGAGATCCATGCGACTACATAACCTGATTTTTGGAAATTAATATCTTCGTCGCTATGAGCCGCAACCTTATCGTGTCGGTACTCAAAGTTCATGATCTTACGAGATCTATGCGACTACGTAACTCAATTTTGAGAAACTGATATTTCCGACACTATGAGCCACAACCCCATCATATCGGTATTCAAACTTCACGTCTTATAATATTCACAAATGATTGTACAGATTTGTCGGCGCCAAAATTATTTGTCAGATCATAGTGGAATGCAGATGGTTCCAGGATGACAGGAGCACTGTTTGCACAGGATCGTTGAATTGCATTGTGTCTTGCTTACTGTTTTTGTGTTGGATGTGTACTAACTCTTTCCGTTCTAAGCGTATTTACTTCATTTTCCTTCACACTAAAACGCAATTCTGACATGTTAATATAACTTTAAAGGTGGGAGAACTACAGTTCGATCGGGGAGGTACTACCACTGCCGTCATAATTCGCCGTAAAGCAATATTTGTGTTTCGGTTGGAGAGGTGCGGTTGCCGGTACACTTTGAAACGAGGCGACCATCTTAATCCTCAGGAGTACAAACGTATCTACGTTTGAGCTCAGACAGGATTTCGGTCGTGTTTGTGATTGTACGTGGATCTTTATGGGCTGTGACTACTTAACATCAGGTGTATTGCATGCTCGTTTGCTACTCTTCTCATATAATAAAAACTATTATCATTTTCCGGTTCTCGTTGCTCATCAGTGCAGTTAGCACGTGTTGTGGCACGTTTGCTTGACTTCTACGACCGATGTCTGCTCATCTTATCCTTGGCATTGTAAATTTAAAAATATATATGTCGTGCTTTAACTACTAAATCACACTACAAAAAATGATAAACTGTAGTAATTTGGGGAGTCATAAAGGCAATGAATGTAATTTTATATTTGTTTAACTTTCAAATATTCATGATGCGTTCAGAAGTTTTCTTAGAACGGTATATACATAAAATCATTTCAAGTATAAAAATACATCATCATAATAAACTTAAATCGACATAAGATAAAAGAGTAAATGATTCTTTCAATATTCGTCAGTTTAAGCTATCTCGTTGTTTAATATTCAATTATTGAACGCCACCTATTTGACAGGTACCAACTGTTTATATGGGAGAATAAAATTGTTGCTTTTATCTTTTTCCTTGCATATTCTTCATATTTGTCACCTTTTATACCTTCTTTGGACTTCTACCAATATTTCCAAACCAAAATGAGCCAAATCGGTCCAGCCGTTATTGAATTTTAGCGATACTCTGAGTGCGTTGCTACGCCACCAACTAAAATAAATTTGAAGGAAATACATTACACTAATATTCAAGTTGAGGTTCTACTTGCATCAACTGGTTTACTGACGGTCCTCCGCAGTTCAGTTTGTGTGTTCATTCTTATACATATGCAAGATGTGAAACGAACTTCCTCATGAGGTTCCTTGAATGCTATGACATGACCAAGCTATGAGGAAAAAATAGTTCTGTTTCGATTAAAAGACAATCTTTACCTTAATTTTCGTTTTCATATTTTACTAAAGCCATGCATTCACTAAGCAAAATTGTTTCTGACACACAGTTTCTGAAAAATCACGTAGATGTTTCCAGAAACAATGTTTCGGAAATTCTACTGTCCACACAGTTAATTGCCTAGGTCATGTTGTCCGAGGAAGTAGTATTGTTGTGTGGTGTGTACATTTTATTGCATAAATCCATTTCTAGTAATAAGAAAAGAAAACGATGGTGGGTCAGGAATTACTTGCTACGGAGACAAGACGTATTAAATGATTTATGCTTATTTGATGGATCATTTATAAACTTTCTACGAAAGTCAAAATCAGATTTTGAATATCTTTTGCAAAATATTGGACCATTTATTGAGAAACAAGATATGTACTTATGAAGAGAGTGAGAAGACCATGAGACAACCAAAGTAACGGCTATAGCTCGCAAAATAAGCAAGCTGAAGTGGCAATGGGCTGGCCATATCTATCGTAGGACTGATGGCCGTTGGAGCAGACGAGTCTTAGAGTGGATAGATATTTAAGAGTAACTTATGTGTACGATCATTGAAATTAATTGATTTAAAAATTAATTTTCTATGAGTGGCAAAATGGGCATGCAAACTACCTGATGTTAAGTAGTCGCAGCCCATAGACATCCACGTATAACTACAAACACGACCGAAATCTAACTGAACTCGAACGTAGATGCATTGCTACATCTGAGGACTGAGATGGTCGCCTCGCTTCAAAGTGTAGCTGGTAACCACACGTGTCCAACCGAAACACAAGTAATGCTTTACGGCGGATTATGAGGGCGGCGGTGGTACTTATCCGGTCGAACTATAGTTCTTTCACCTTCCTAAAATATGTTACGTAATTATATATGTGTTTTTATTGTTTATATAATTATTTATTGTAAATATAACGTAATATAAGAGTTTTAACACAAACTAACAACTTTGTTACAGGTCAGAGGGACCCGAACCTAACCAAACCTAAGTTGATTTCCTTAGGATTTGTATTGAAAAATATTTTTTGTAAAAGTAAGAGGATAACTACTAATTATCACGTGGGTCAATACAAAATATCACTGAAATAAGAAATCGCGACAAAAAAGTGCTCCGAGACCGCTGAAATATGCAAGTTTTCAGTCAAATGCGATAAGGTTTTTTTTTGTTTTACGTCAGGAAAACCCCGAATGGGTGCTCTTCGCCACAAGGCCGACGGAAGGGTATATGGGGCTCCAACCCACTAAAAACCTGACTGCTGTTCCACCGCTCCACTGCGCAGGCGGAGCGTCTTGGTAGGTAAGCGTAGCGTAGGACGACCTCCGATTCGCTGGTCCGACGACATTCGTAGGATCGCCGGTAGACACTGGATGAGGAAAGCAGAGGACTTCAGCAACGTGGCACGCTCTAGGAGAGGCCTATGTTTCGCAGTGGACAGTGGCTGATGACGATGACTTACGAAGAACAGTTACCGTAGAAACAAGACTAGTCATTACTTTACGATACTTAGCTACTGGAAATTCATATTTTTCACTCTCATACATTTAGTTTCCAAACAATTAATTAGCCAGAGCACACCAGACGTTTATAAGAATATTATGCTTTGCTACTCAATTCTCTTAATATTTACATGTCGTACTTTATCAGTGCCACAGCCATCTACATGAAAAGTTTAAAGATCAAAATTTAAAAATAAATCGTTATTATATTGACATTTACCTTCATTATCTGTTTTTCGCGTCGAGGCCTAAACACGTATTATAGGTTACCATATATTTAAATATTACTTATAGTGCTGTAAACATGGGGAAAAGTGTAGACGTTGAAATATGGATGAGCGTTTATTTAAGAAGTTTTGTAAGCTGGAACTAAGAGTGTTTAAAAGACGTTAAACGGATAAACTAAACTGTAACAATGTTGACAGACATTTACAAAATTCTCATCATAATATTATATAACATTCGAAGACTGAGGGATGTATGAGTTTTAACATTAGATATTGTTCATAATCTGAAGGCTGAAATGGCATTAGGCAGGTAACATTTCTCGAAGGATGGGCAACGGAAAGGTCATCGAGTGGCAACTATGTCTAGACCAAAGGAGCACAGGGTGTCCCCCAAACAGGTGGACCGATGACCTGATAGGAAAGCTTCACCATCGTTATCGAAGACGGAGTCTACCTACGCAACCCGCACATTTCAAGAAATTATGAAAAACTGTCGGGTGGTTCTAGTCGCATAGTCCTACCCGACGAAATTTCACATTTTTTGTTTTGTGAAGATAATAGATTTGCTTGGCAAATCTAACCCGACGATCGCTGGCTAAGAAGAGCGCCAGGGAAGAAGAGGTCGCACCGCGCGCCGGGATTACCTGGATCAGCGGTGTGAGACCCTTCGGATGGACCCTCAGCAGACGCCGACATCATCGCCCTCTCCGTCCGCCCAACGTGCGGCAGCGCGTGTGAGCGAGATGGACAGAGGGCGCCTCGCTTCGGACGCCGTGATCACGGCCAGCGCCGGGATGATCGGGACGCTCGCTGATGCGCAGCGCCCCACTACATCCGTAGCGTGGCCGCCGACGACCCCGCGAGCAGTAAACCCCGCGCCGCGACCCGACGTCGCGCGCGGCGCCGAGACGCCGACGCCTACGCTGGTGTCGCCGCGCACGTCCGAGCCGCGTCCGTCGCGCCTGCCGTTCTCGCCTTCACCGAGTGCGTCCATCGCTGCGACGCCTGCCGTGCCCGTTGCGCGCGCGACATCCGCCGCGCCCACCGCGTTGACGCCTATGCTGCCCCTGCAGACGCCGCGCTCCTCGAAGTCGCGGCTCCCGCGTTCGCTAGCCCCAGGGCCGTCGCGTTCGCCGGCTTCGAGCTGTTACGAGTCTCGAGGATAAAGGCTTTTTAAAAAACACGAATTAATTAAATTGAAAGAACGGCGACCGTTTGGTGTGGAAGATGGAATGAGACTAACTGGGGGGAATGGTAGCTTAGGCAGGTGTACTAAGGTGCTGACTGTGCAGAATCTATCCTACATAGAGGTAAGCAAAAGGCGATACACGGGACAGCTATAACATCTCCCCGGGGTAGACTAAACATCGGGGTTTAACAACGATGTTTAGGAAGGAAAAGAATAATTAAGAAGAATTAAGAACGGAGAAGAACTTAAATATTAGTTCTCAAAGGGGGTAATGGGATGTCCATTTGCTTAAGGTTTTGTCGTTTGCTTTTTACTTCACCATCCTTGACAGGGATGGAAGACTCAGGGTTTTGCGTTTGTTCTGGGGATGACTCTGGATTTGTTGGACTAGTTGGGGAAAAGGTAGGAAAGACAAAGGAGGAACGGTCACGCGATTTAATATAGAAATAAAATCTAATGATTACATATATAAATACAACTAAAGACAATATATATAATACTATTGAATAGTGAGTCTCGTATTGAATAATTGAATGTTGATTTAATATCTTATCGGCTTCGGATGTTATTGATTGTAATTTCGATTTCGTATCGGTAGTGAAAATGTCTAAATCTATATTATTTAATTGGATTAGAGACTCCTTATTCATCTTACTTCTAAACTTATCTAAGATACAACATGAATCATTTATTATATTGAATTTTGGCTGGACGACTGTAATATTAATAGTATACTTATTCAATTTTGGTATTAGTTTTGTGGTTTGGCTATATGCTATACAGTTGATGGGGACATAAACAAATCCAGTTCCCTGGATATTAAATTCTAAAATTTCTTTCTTAGGACATTCGACATATAGTTTGTTGCTTTTTGATTGAACAAAAATCCAATTATTGTTATGTAAAGGTTTCCATATGTCCATGATCCCATGCACAAATTCAGTTTTACATTGTTGTGGTATTTTATTTATAACACTTGATAATATCTCGCTTTCACAGCTGGGGTTAGCGCTTGTAGGGGATACTGTTAAAATGTCACAAATATATTCGCGTTGGTTAACTGTTTTACATTTTTGAAGTGATTGAAGGTTACAATATTCTGATTTGTCTTTGGTCATTGCTAAATATTTACTAGTAGGTATTATAAAACTATAGGACATCGGGTTAACATTGGTATGGGGAACTGGCAATGGTATATTGTGATACAAACTATATTCTTTCGGGGATACTAAAGGTAATCTTAAAACAAAAAAATCATATTATGTCAACTATATCTAGTTACAGTAGAAATATTCATTAATAAGTGAATTTGACTTAATGCTAAACTTACAGGTAACTTAAAATCTACAGGTAAGTGTCTATAGTTATCGACAAGTTCTTAATGTAACTGCGTGGGACGTAATATCGCGGGATGTAGGATGTTTTGACTACTGAATAGGATAGCACTCGTCATATCTTGCAACTGATAGAATTTATTTTACTTTTTATATTTAAAATAATAAAATCAGTGGATGTGTTTTTTTAATACTGTAATTTTGGGAATACCGAATAGAGAAATAAAATGTACTAGACATTCGCTACCTTTTTTTGGCAGTATTACAACGAAGAGGGTATGCTAAGGAAAACTATGTAAGGTCATCTTGTATTGTTAAAATAAATCTAAGTTTGGCTGTTCCGGCTTCCGGAAGTGGACCTACGATGTCGATAGATAACTTCTCGAATGGAGCTGTTGAAGTAGACGTTATGGTCATCGGTGCTCTATTTAACCCCCGTAATGCTTTATTAGACTGGCAAGATTGACAATTCTTAACGTCCTAGATGTCCTGCAATGCAATAGGGATGTCATGGTATTCTTTGAGGATTTCACTAAGGAAAGGATATATGATGTTATCATGATATATATGAACCGTGACATTGGTTCCATCGCATTCAGGAATTCGTCGCGTTGAAAGTTTGGACATTTTTTTATATTTTTTTTTTATTGTGAAAGAGTAAGAAACGGGCATGCAGGCCATCTGATTTTAAGTGGTCCCTGCAGCCCATGGACAACCACGTCCATTCTTAAATAGAACAGAAGTTTTATTTAAGGATTGACGTGGATGCATTCCTACTCTTGAGGACTAAGATGGTCGCCTCCATTGTTGTGTATACGGCAACCACACCTCCCCAACCCAAATCACAATACACGAAGAACAAGTTGCTTTACGACGGGTTATGTGGGTGGTGGTGGTGCCGCCCCGACCGAGCTCTAACGGCTGTACCACCTTTAAATTTAATATTTATTTATTAAGTATATCCTATATAATAGGGCATAGATTCATCCATGTCAATTGAGGTAGGTACTATAATTAACTTGTGTGTACTCTTAAGTAGGTTTTCGTTGTGTTCTACGATAGGGGTATTATACGACCTTGTAGATGATCTTAGGAATCTATTGTAGGTTTCTTCGGATAAGGGTAAGTTTTCTGGTACTGGAGCAATTTCCAGGTCGGATTGAGGAGGTAAGTATTCGTCAGGCAAAGGTAAGGTTGCTGGAGAGGTTTCCGGATCGGAGCGAAGAGGTAAGTATTCGTCGGGTACAGGTAAGTTAGTATCTTTAGATGTTAGAGGTACTTCTGGAGTAGGATGAATAGATACAGGTAAGATTTCTGGGTTTTGCCAGCTGGACGAAGGTTGAGGATCTGCAGCGGCATTGGTAGGAATTACATCAGTTGTGGAATCAAAATATTTCATTATTTCTCTTTCCATTTCAGGGTTCACATAGTCATGGTCGACAGAAGGCGGAGATTGTAATAGGCTTTGTAAATCAATAACTATATCACCGAGAGAGCCCGGAGATTCCTGTGGTTGGAACGAAGGATCATTAGTAGAATTAGTATTATTTTCAGGATATATAGGATTCACAGGATACCTGGAAAGGGCATCTGCAGCTGAGTTTAACTTGCCTTTGCAGTATAAAATTTCATAATCAAACTCTTCCAATTTCAGCCGCCATCGTTGTAGCTTGCTGTTCAGATCTTTATGATTGAACTAGTTTTCGGTTGTGCTATAATTAGATTCACACTCAACAGAACTAAGATGCAGGAATTTTCTTCTTTTCAGGGTCACGAGCAGGACACGGCAAGGAGGTGTCGCAGGCTTATCGCAGATAAGTAGTAAAGAAATACAACTTATAGTATTTCTTTTCTTTCACGACTTTTCTCTTTCTTTTCCAGGATACGAAACCAGGATACGACGACGCTTTCGCAGGTAAGTAGTTATTTGTTCCTCACAGGAAGAGTGTATGTTTTTTCAGGATACGGGATACAGAGACGGCACGAATATTATTACTCTTGAGTTTCACTACACTTTTCACGTACTTTACGTTTTACGCGAACTGGATTTTTCATGGAATAGAGACGTACTAGTTATTTCTTCGTCGGGGACTTTTCCAAATCCCACTGCTGCCACCAAAAATGTTACGAGTCTCGAGGATAAAGTCTTTTTAAAAAAACGAATTATTCAAATTAAAAGAAAGGCGACCATTTCATATGGAAGTTGGAATGAGACTGACTGGGAGGAGTGGTAGCTTAGGCAGGTGTACTAGGATGCTGACTGTGCAGAATTAGGATAGAGGTAAGCAAAAGGGGATACACGGGACAGGTAGAACATCTCGCAATACCGGTAAATAAAATGCGTTAATCGTACCCATTACATAGTAAAATGTATAAATTACATAATAATGATAGTTTAATATCATGGCGTTTCGGGAATATTTCGGAAGGTATATTGCACATTTTAAAATTTCATTGGTAAAGACTGAAAAATAAATCAATAAACTTGTAAATTTCATTCACGGTTTTGAAAATATAAGTATAGAGAGAACATATAGTTTTACTATTTACTAATGGGTGGTAAATAATCGCCCTCATAATCCGCCTTAAAGCATTCCTTGTGTTTCGGTTGGGGAGGTGCGGTTACCGACTACACTTTGAAGCGAGGCGACCATCTTAGACCTCAGGAGTTTTGTTTGTGATTTTACGTGGATATCCATGGGCTGCGACTGCTTAACATCAGGGGTTTACATTTGCTGCTCTTCTCACATAAAAAATACACTGTAAATAATATAATGATATAAGTTTAAAAACATAACGAATCGCAAGTTGTTTGAGATTAAAAATTCAAAGCACAAATCACTAAAAAACTTATCCGAAAATACTGTGAAACTTAAAGTAACTACCTGTATTATATACGGTATAAAACATTAATCCTTTTGAATATAGACTTTCGTTGCCGTTTAAAGCCTTTCAAATAAAATTGACTTACTTAGATGAAAACTTTGGACTATATAATGCTAATTACAGTTACTTACATAACCAACTTTGTTAGTATAACTACATATTTATTTGTTTATTTTTATCTACATATATACACATATTACAGAAGTACATTTAAGATCTACATAAGACGCGATACCACGCTTTTTTTGTTTAATCATGCTAGATAAATCGAGGCTTAAACTATATCTGTTATAACACATTTTGCCCGCAGCATGGCTCCAAAAGAAATCGATAATATTTACAAGACGTTCCAAAAAATCATGCAGACGTATTTTCACCCTATATGTATATTTCAAATCTATAAAAGGAATGAAAACAAATTTTATTCTTCTATTTTACCCCTTGAAGGGTGGAAGTTTCAAAATTCCTCTCTTAGTACTCGCTTACTGTATATTAAGAATTTATCTGCAAAATTTCATGATCGTTTTTTCTACGTCTTTAGTCGTGTGTATTCGTACTCATGTTATAATTATAGAAACCGGGACCGATAACATTCAGTGAAATCAAAACAATAAACAAAATAAACGTAGCAAAAGACGTCAAAAAGTTTCAAGGAATTCATTTATTTTGAATCCACTCGTATTGTGGTCGATGCATATTAATGAAAGATTAAATTACGGCGCCAGTTTTGACGTCAAACAAACGACGTGGTTGTTGACTAACTGGTTGACGAGAAACTGACTAATAATACCTTGTACATCTCTAAATAGTATATAATTTTAACTAAACAAACAACTGATGTGAAAGAAATTGCATCTCATATTTTCTATTCTTAGGTGTGTTATTTTTTCTATTTATGTATTCATATATATATTACACAATTCTTTATTAAACTTAACGCCAATACAAGATTACATGACTTATTTTTCCACCCTCAGAGGTCTTAATCCTCAGGAGTAGCAACGCATCTATATTCGAGCTCAGATATGATTTCAGACATATTTGTGATTGCAGGTGGATGTCCATGTACATGGATGGATACTTACCATCAAGTGGTTTGCATGCTCGTTTGCCACTCTTCTCACATAAAAAAGAAATCATTTATTGTTACTGTTATAAGAAACCATACTTTGTTCCAGGGTGGCTTTTGATTCTCATACCCTCGACCCTAGCTATACGGGACTTTGAACCCCCGTCACCAAGCACAAGATCTGAGACACCACAGTACATAGAAGAAGGATGGGTGCGCGTTCGGTTAAACCACTTCGATGCTTCCAACACAGACACCTTTCCTATGGTAAGATAACAGAATTTGAAGAATGCAGTTTGTACAAATAAATCACGATACATTGACTCCTTCTCGCCTCGGCGGAACAGTGTCGAGGACTGGAGCTGGGGCGGAGGTTGCAGAAGAAGCCAAGCGGCGCAAATATGTCTCACTAAGTGATTACGTATTTGTTCCGTTTGACTTTGAAACCTTTGGCCCGTGGGGTCCGTGTGCCAAAAAATTTTTCAAACAAAACAGTACCACGTTTGAACGACGTCGTCGGTGATAAGAAGGTTCATATCTTGCGCAGAGAATTGCGATTGCTATTCAATGAGGGAATGCAGTTGGTGTTCTTGGAATCATGCCGCATGGGCACGGACTCCCTTTAGATTGTTTAGGTTAGGCTTTTATTATAATTATTTTTAAGATTTTCATCATTGTAAATTTGAAAATATGATAAATAAATAATAAATCATAGGTATATTTATATAATTAATTAATCCATGTATAATGTGGAACAATTTAAACGAATTATAATAAAATCCTAACCTAACCAATCTACAGGAATTTCGTGCCCATACGGCATTGTACTTAGAACACTGGCAACATACCTTGAATAGCAATCGCAATTCTCTGCGCGAGTAATGAACTAGCCTCCACGTCACCAGCAGCGTCGATCACACGTAGCACTCGCAAACTCACGATATCTTTAAGTTACTAGCGATTTAGGAACCGCACACAATGAAATATAGCTTTTTTTAATTATGAAAGAGTAAGAAACGGGCATACAGGCCACCTGATGTTAAGTGTTCACTGCAGCCCATGGACAACCACGTCCAATCTCAAATAGAACACGAGTTCTATTTAAGGATGGACGTGGATGCGTTCCTACTCTTGAGGACTAAGATGGTCGCCTCCGGCAACCACAACTCCTCAACCGAAACATAATACATGAAGAACATGTTGCTTTACGGCGGGTTATGAGGGTGGCGGTGGTGCTGCCCCGAGCGATTTCTAAGGGCTCTACCACCTATCAAATTAGAGCTTAAAGAGGATCAGGAATTTTTTGATACGGATATATTATGACTAAATTCCAAAAATACATATGTTTTAGCCTATATTTTATTTCATTATATAAACAAATAAACTACATTATATTAGAGTTACACAATATTGGTAAAATTCGCATAGTCCATAGTTGTATAGCCGACAGGTATTGTATTCCACTCCAAGGGCGTAGATCGAATGTGACACGACGGTAAATAGCCTTTCCACCGGAACTAAGATCGTGGACTGAATCCTTAAACCGCAAACAGGTGTTCGACTTCGTATATTTATGTGAGAAAAGTAATTGTACGTGGATGTCTATGGGCTGCGACTATTTAACATCAGGTAGTTTACATGCTCGTTTGCTACTCTTCTCACAATAAAAAAGTAAACGAACGTGCCGGCCTATAGATATTAGTGTCTGCAGCTCAGAACCAGAATAGTGCTATGCTTTTTTTTATATGAGAAGAGTAGCAAACGAGCGTACCAACGACCTTATGTAAAGTAGTCGCAGCCCATAGATATCCACGTACAGCCACAAACACGTTTGAAATCCTATCTGAGCTCGAACGTAGGTACGTTGCTGCTCCTGAGGACTGAGATACAACTACAAGAGTACAACACTGCTGTGCAATTCTGGGCGCGACGCGCTTGCGGCTCCTACACGCCTGTGTTGTACGGACACATTTATAAGGAATGCGAGCGAACAATTGTACTGTTTTTACGTCGGCGCTACAAGACTGGGAGCGGACATTACCTCTGTGTATTTGTAGATGATACACCGATCCTAAAAATACAATGTTTTAGTATTATGTCGGCGAATCTTCAGTATAATCAAATAAGCTCCAGTTTAGGGCCGCCTCCCGCAATACTGACCCTATCTAAAATATGAGCATCGCAGTCAAAGTGTGAATTCACTGACGCCAAAAGAAATAATATTCCGAAAATGCTACTTTCAGCGATACTTGTACAACGGAAACTTGTCGCAAAATGACACCGCCGACATCGTGATCTTCGTGGGCGGCGAGTGGGCTATCTCGGAGGGCTGGCTCAGGGCCGGCCTGGCCTACGAGTTCGCTGAGGAGATCAAGGCAGGCCTATTTTACACCGAGCACCGGTACTATGGCGAGACCTGGCCCACGCAGTGAGTAATCACTTTGTATTTTTTATATGACAAGAGCAGCAAACGAGCAAACACACCAATTGATGTTAAGTAGTCGCAGCGCATAGACAACCACGTACAGCCACAAACGGGACTGAAATCCTACCTGAGCTCGAACGTGGATGCGTTGCTGCTCCTGAGGACTAGGATGGTCGCTCGCTGTAAGTGTAGCCGGCGACCGCACCTCTCCTACCCAACCACAAGTAATCCTGTACGGCGAGTTATGAGGCGGTGGTGGTCCCCGGTCGAACTATAATGCTCCCACCAATTAAAAGTATCTCTAAATTTAACGCAACGCAACGCATCCACGGTCGAGCTCTATAGAATTTCGGCCGTATTTGTGGTTGTAAGTTTACGTCTATGGTCTGAGACTACTTAACATAAGATGGTATGCATGCTCGTTTGCTACTCTTCTCTCATAAAAAATATATTAAATACTTTCCTACTTTTGTATATCATATCTACAGTCTAATTGTTTTGTAAAATGGACCTACATAATTTATTGGGGTTAGATTTTATTTCTCAAAAGAATTACATCAAATTCACTTACATGAGAAATTTATAATAACTTTAAAACATAATAAAAGCCATATAATTATTTGCCGGCCACTTTTGCTTGCTGATACATTGTTTTAGGTGTTGTTTAAAGGTACGTAAACACTTTTTATTTTTAATTTAATTTGATAACATATTATAAATCGGTGCTCCTTCATACATTATGTTTTGCATTTACCATAAAGTGTCCGAGATTTTAATAAATCAAATTTTCGCGGCTTTTTGTGAAAGTCTTGTGATACTTTTTGTTAATGTAATATCCGAATGAATATTCTTTGTTAAAATTTTGTGTCTGAGTATACCTTTATTGAAATGATGAAATAGCAAAGTAAAGGCTTCTATTGGTATATACATTACCATCGTGTAAGGATTCTCACATCCTTTTATTTTGCGCCAAATCCGCGTCACATACAGAACAGTTTTGAGCTGATGCCAAGTGTGTGCTTTGTAGGGTTCCGTCGAGCTGAGTTGAACCCTATTGTAGTCTGAAACGCTACATCATAAGCAATATATGTATCATCGACACGTACTGTTGGGCTCGGGGCTCTTCAGAATAAGGTCCAACGGCTCATCGATAGACTTCACACACCTTTGAATTTTAGAATTATGTATGCAAGCAGATCTCCTACGTCAAAATAATTTGTAATTATTTTTTAATAAGTTACGAGAATGAATAAGTTGCGAGAACTTCGAAAATCAGAGGTACGTACGAACCCAAGACTTGAGAGGTCCAAAAAAAAATACAAAAAGGTTGCCGTTGGTTGCTTGTTTCCCCTAAAATACGGCAGAGCTACTCAAACCTCAGGAGTAGCAGCATATCTGCAGCTGCAGTTTGAGTTGGGAGGTCCGCGTGCAGCGAGTAAAATTAAGTGGTCTGCACTCGTTTGATCTTCCTCTATCTTAAAAATGATATGGAACCCAGTATTTCTTTTTTCTCGTCAACTTGACCATTTTTTTTTAGTTTTTACTTTGTTTCCGGATATCATTTTTCATTTCACAATCAAAGTACTTGGCAGTACCGCTCACACTTGGCTCGTTCGGCTACCATTAAGCTCAGTTGAGATAAAATGGCATTATCTACTAACGAATAGCTTATCCCTCACTCCTACTTTATATATGAAAGTGTAATTTGTCCCTTTGTCCGTTTACTTCTTACGTAAAAACTGCTGATATAACTCTTCAGATTTTGTACACAGCACCTGTACAGCATATAACGAGACCAGAGGAGTCTCGTTATATTCTGTGTATTATCACGGTATATTATATTGGAACTGAGCAACGACTAAAAATAATTATAGTTAAGGTAACCGTCATCTATATATATAAAAATAAAATTGCCTTTGTTAGAGTCGCTAAAACTCGAGAACGGCTGGACTGACTTGGCTAATTTCGATTTTAAAATATTTTTAGAAGTCAAAATAAGGTTTAAAAGGTAAGAAATATGAAGAGATTGCAAGGAAAATAGTAAAAGTAACGATTTTGTTTTTGTATACAAAGACTTCATACCTGTCAGAGGCGTTCAGAAATCAAATATGGAAGAAGGAAGATAGCTTAAACTATGATTTTTTCATTTCTATTTTACTTTATTCTCAAGATGTATTTTTCATTTAGCTTGATATTTCTGAAAATAGATAACCAAAAATTTTTGAACGCACCTTTAATATTTGACAGGAAACTATTCGTACAGGAGTGTTGTGCGGGCAACTGTTACTTGGTAGCCGCGTCCATTGTGAGCTGCCAAAATTTTGACTTAACTTTAAGCTATATAATTATTCATTACAAATACGACTTTTTATTGGAACGCGGTGAAGTCGAACTGAAATTGGTAATACAATGTGCACTTCCTACGTTTTAATAATTATTCAATGACCTCACTGTTTTACGGCGGTTTTTCTAACTGTCATCTGCCTTTTTTCATTTTCGCGCCAAAACCAAATGAACACAGATAACCTGAAATTTTGCTCAATGTTACCAACCACAGATTCCGAATACACCCAAGTCTATTCGGACTTGACGTTACATTTTATGCTCTCCGACACGTATATAATGTTTTTCTTTTTTCTTTTCGGTTATCTGTTAATTTTTAGTTATTGAAATTTGACATATTATTTAATTCTAAGGTGGTACGAGGTTCGCCATGACGGCTAGTAGGATATTTTTAAATTACCTATATAGTTTGTAGGATGCATCTAATAGCGCAGAGCCGCTGTAACGCTTTGAAATTGTATGGCAGCTTTCATCTGTCGCTCCACCACAGAATTCGATATTGCACAATATATTGCAATAAATCATGCAGCATGTACCTTATTTTTATTGATATAAAAACACATTCACATATGCTAGTCGCAAGGGCCCTGTACTTGGTTCAAGACCTGTGTTACAGGTACCCCGCTCATCC
>DWON01005044.1:0-15425 GCA_018251015.1 Phocides pigmalion okeechobee | reverse complement strand
CACACACACACACACACACACACACACACACACACACACATAGATATAGATTATATTATAAGTAGATACGTAAATACTATTTTCTACTGTGGAGAGTGATATATTCGATTCATCCTAGTAAAAAAGTTATTTTTTCAAAAAGTACAAATAAATTGAGAACCTTTGCGCGGTCATACTAGCAATTTTTTTATGTTGGAAAAGTAGCAAAAGAGCGTACGGGCTACCTGATCTTTAATGGTCTCTGCAGTCCAGTGTTGTACTATTATTTACCCACCTTCTTAAATTTTAACATTTTATTTTGTTGACACTTTTATTTATTAACCTTTTTTATATGTACCGTATTTCTATTATATTGTATTTCCCAACAAGTATTTTAAAATTCAAGTTTAACAATAATATCAGTCATTAAAAATTAAAAAAAAAACATCACGCTCGTACACATAAAACAGACACAAAGAACTTAGACGCAAGAGATATGGACAAATAAAAAAAATCAGAAGAAAAATGTCATATATAAGGTATGACATTAATACACAAGTTTGCGCAAACTTAGTACGAAAATACCAACCGGTGCTCATTCAACCCGTCAACGTCGCTGGATAGATGGACGGGGATACGTCTGCAGCGGGTCTCTGCCCCGCGCCGTCACTCATCCGTCATCGTCGGAGCAGCGGCCAGGGTTTTCACTCCATGGAACGAAACGGGAATTTCAGGAAAATAAATAATATTATGAAATCTTGTTTAAAGTAAACGGTAAGTTATATTTTTTTCTACATGAAATTCCCTATTAAATTTAGTTACAAATAGGGTTTTCACTCGATATGACTAAACAGGAATTTCAGGACAATAATACTCTTAATTTTTTTGAAATATTCAGTAAGTTGTAACTAAAAAATTTGAACATTTTCTACATGAAACTTTCATATTAAATTTCAATATAAAGCAAGGTTTATATAGGTATAAAGCAACTTGATAGGACTAAATGGAAATTTCTAGAAAATAATATTATGAAATCTTTTTTAAAGTAAATAATAAGTTATGAATGAAAAATCAAAACACTTTTAAAATGAAATTCCCTACTAAGTTCCTGTGAAAATCAAGGTTTCTCTCGATGCATCTAACATGGGAATTTCGAGACTAATAATATTATAAAACTATTAAATTACCTATAACCTAAAAATAAAAAATCGGAAAAGTTTCCTTTTAAAATTCCCTAATATGTTTCTGGCAAAATTAGGGTTTTCACTCAATAGATCTGGCATGACAATCTCAGGAGAAATGATAATATGAAACCTTCTTTAAGTTACTAATAACTTATGAAAAAAATCTACATGAAAATATCTCTGGAATTACTTAAAGTACAGCCTTCGTGAATGTAAAGTATAGACGGGTATATTTAGGTTTAGTAATTTATTTTGTTTTAAGTACTTCCTGGACTAGAAACACTTCCTGTGCTTAAATCTAAATAAATTATCCATAAAGAAAGGTTTATGTGAAGAGACAAATTATGTAAAATATTTACTAGTAACTTTTTATTAATATTAATATTGTCGTATTATTATTTTTCTTATCTTAATATTTATTAGTAACTTTATATTACTATTAATAAATTTGTCGTGTTCTTTTACGATTATTAGATTTCCTTAATTACCCATTTTTTACTACTGAACCAAAACTTTTTTGTACTTCTTTATAAATGTAATATTGTATTGTATGCTTCCCAAATAAATATAAATAAATAAATAAAACTTAACGTTTAAAATTGTGTAAAATATACACAAAGTATAAAGAGCAAACTATTAAATAAAACCTTCCCAATTTAGACTGAATGCGTCAGGCATAAGATCAGGTGTAAGCTTTACTTGCTTTAAGCAAAGGGACGGTATTTTTTACACTTTAGTGCTATTTTGAAATCACCAGGATTTATTTTGGATTACTTCATTCAACAATTTGATAAATGAACCCGAAACTCTTCATATTCAAAGTCCGTCTATCGCCTGATCTTAACAATTAATCAATAATGCATACTCACCGGTGTACAGGCGTCCACGTTTTGAAAAAAACCGACACTTTTATCGCAAATTTGAACAACGCGATTGGAACGTCGGCTCAAAACGGCATATAATTTGATTAATGACGTCGTCACAGGCGTTTTTGTGACATTCTTCGTAAAGTCGGAGCGATAATGGACACATGTCGTGTCATCGATCAGCGCCGACAGATGGCGTTGAGTGCACGTTTGTTCCGCTAAGTTATAGCTCGCGCTGCAGTGTGCTGAGGGTCGGCTCGAGGTACCAATAGACGACGGCAATTTGGACGTTCGCAACGAACTCTAAATTTAAATTTCAAATGCATCTCATGGGATTAATTTAAAAAGAAAAAAGAACAAAAATACATATTTATCACAATGAAAATCTTAAATATATAATAATAATACCCTAACCTACACAATCGAAAGGGAAAACATTATAAAAGTATTATTACTAATGGTAAAACTATGTTTTATTAACTACATGTTTTATTTTTGGTATGTAGGTAGCATCTATGTACCATTTTTGTAAATTATGGTTAGGAGTCCATCATTTAGGACTTCAGTCTTTTTGTGGTTTTATATGGATCATAGGCTGCAGTGACTAACATCAGTTCCCCTGCATCCTTGTTTTCTACTCTTCCCATCTATTTTGTTTTTATAAATTGTTGTATGAAATGTAAGATTCTTTTTAAGATTGCGTTTAGGTCAGAAACGTTTTATTATCATTAATATGTAAATGCAAGCTGTTTCCCATTTAACGTGCTTAATTATCCAGATATTTTTATTTTTGCAAATTAGGTATGCTTTAATTAAAATAGTCTATTAAGATAGTTAATAATATATATTAAAGTTGGCCCGTAATACTCTCTTTTTTTCTTCTATGTTTATAATGCATGCATTGAAATACATACCATCATACACGGGGTAGCGGATTGTTGCAAACTAGTCTTAATTATGCTTATATTCATTTGTGTTATGTTGTATGTTGAATTAAACCCATTATTTGGCAATTAGACTTATAATAATGTTATAACTAATTACAACATCTTGCATACTAACATGATATAAATAATAATCTGAAAAGCGAAATATAGTTATAAATCAACCACGAGGTAATTGGCTAAGCGTCAAAGGGAGTGTATTAGACTTGATAATTATATATGCTACATTGTCATAACGTCTCTCGTTATGACGATACGTTGACTGATATACGTCCTATATTCTATTACTCTTCATATGAGAAGAATAGCAAACGAGAGAGCAGGACACGTGATCTTAAGTCGTCTGCGGCTGATGGACATACATATCCGAATTAAATCTTATATTTTTTTTTATTATGAAAAAGTAAGAAAGCCGTTAGAGCTCGCCCGGGGCGGTACCAACGCCACCCTCATAACCAGTCGAAAAGCAACATGTTCTTTATGCATTGTGTTTTGTTTGGGGAGGTGTGGTTGCCAAACACACACTATTGGAGGCGACCATCTTAGTCCTCAAGAGTAGGAACGCATCCATGTCCATCCTTAAATAGGACTTCTGTCCTATTTGAGATTGGACGTGGTTGTCCATGGGCTGCAGTGACCACTTAACATCAGGTGACCTGCATGATCGTTTGCTGCTCTTCTCACATAAAAAAACCTATGACTTCCAATATTACAAAAAAGTAGCACGCTAGTTGACAAAATTAAGATTATTTTACAGGCTGTTAAAAGCACCTTTAGTACAAGCCTCTATATTTTGATAAAAAGCTCATTTCTTACAGCTAACAATTCTTAAAGGAACTGCCCGCCCTTCTTACACCGAACATCTGTCCGGCTTAACCCTCGAGACAAATGCGGGGCACTGAGGCCTATCAATCCGCTCATTGCCGGCTCAGAGTAAATCATTTATTGTGTCCGAATCTGGCTATTTACTCGACGAGGGGTCAGGCCTCATCGGTCACACTACGGGATATTGATGGAACAGCTTTCAGGCTGAAACCTACACCTGAAAGATTTGACGAGTTAAGGCCGGTTTTTAAAGGTAATGGCAGTGTTTGATACTAAGTATTTATTTTCATTTTTATTAAAGAAAAGCTAAATTTAATTCGAATGCTAACACGCTTATTCTGGATAAATCTGTCCCAGTATTGGGACAGTGGTGGGTTGATGGTCATCAAGAATCGTAAATTTAATAAAAATAATATCCAATTGATATTGTTTACACTAAATTTTTACTTAAGAAAAGTTAAGTTTGTTACTAACAAGTAACTGGTAAGTACTAATGAGTAATGGGGCTGATGATGATTAGAAACAACAAATTTATTCCCGGATTTTTAGTTTTTTACATACATTGGGATCTCTCTCATTAAGTGTAATAAAAATGTGTTAGGAGAATTCTCTCTTTTTGTGTTATTCCTTATATTATTCTGGGATAACTAATATTTATTGTAAATTAGAAAATGTACTATGAATAGGTATAGTACATTGATGACAACGGAAGAAGAGCCTAGAGTCCACAACGCCTGCCCATACCATTTAAGAAGTTTATAGGGAATTTAGGGTTTCCTGATAATATATTCCTTCATTTCTAATACGGATATAATTTCGAAAGATCAGAAATGCTTGCCAAGGATTTGAATCCTGAGCCAAAGGTAAACTACCACTTATATAAAAACTATTTACCAGAGACAATACTCGAGTTGATGATATTTTGTTTGTGGCGTTCATTAATTTAATGATATAGAACAAAACGTCATTTTAATTAGTCCCCATTATTAGATGTACAGACAAATGGGGTTGGGGATGAAAGGGGACGTAGTGATATACGGGTGAGAAATTGTACAAATTGTAATATACATATATTACAAATAATTTTATTTTAATTGTTTGCAAGGTTCGACCGGGGAGGTACTACCGCCACACGCATGTTTAACGCGACGTTTACTTGCATTTCGGTAGAAAGGTGTGGTTGCTACATCACCTATACTTGAGGCGACTACTGCAATCCTTTGGAATAGTAGCACAATTGTGATCGACTTTAAATGACGCTTGTGACTACTTATCATCAGATGGACTACATGTTCCTTTGCTAATTCTCTTATATAAAAAAAAAAACAAAATAAAATATATGTAGGTACCTATTTAAGATACAAAATTAATACTTTCAAGGCAACTACTAACTGTATCATCGTCTCAAATTAGAACAGAAATTCCAGCTGAAATTGAGGCATATTCTCGAAAATTCAATAGTAAAATTTTAATAATAGGAGTATTGCGACAATCTAGCCCCCTATTCAGATCTCTAACTGCGGCTTTTCATGTATTTTCGTAAAAATACAAATATGGAAAAAAACTATTAAGAATTATCAAAAATCCTTCCTTAGTATTCCTTACTTATGTCAGGATCTCGTTTATAGTCTTATCGTTCAGGATCAGTTATCCCGTTATTTAATACCCAGCATAAATCTCAATATCGGCTAAATAATATATTGCTATAAATATTAAATAAAATTGTTAATGTAGAGAATAGTCCCGTATATTTACACTACCTGTGCCTCTGTTTGTGACATTTGATTGACGTGTCCGCTGCATCGCGCACCCCTTTCGCGCAATCCATTGCAGTTTTCTTTTCTCCAGCTACTGATCATTGCATGTCTCTGCAGCAATGTACGTGGTACGTGTATGTAGCGTCGTAGAGCATTTGCGCGGAAAACCCGGCCCGTTATTCTTAGGATAGATTACTACATTGCTGGATTTGTTCTAAGCGATTCGATGGTAAGTTTGCAACCGCGCAATGTACGGCAAAACTGTTTTCTTCGTAAAAGAAAATTCCTAGCGATGAATGGGTGTCGTTAAAGTGATTAAGGTGAGGTTACTTCGAGTTAAGACGTCTCGTTGAGTGATCCTTAGGGCCCTTAAATCTAAGGGCAGCGGCTAAATAATTGATGTGTTGATTATAACTTGATCTTTAACGTGTTGGTGGTGATTTTTCATTGATAAACAAAGAGATTTCGATTATTTTGTGTGAAAATTAACAGATTTGAGAACTTTTTATGTTACAAGAGCAGTAAAGGAGCCTGCAAGAAACATGATGGTCGTTACAGTCCAGGGACATCCACAAACGACCATATAGATCTAAAATCACATCGGAAGTTGAATGCGTTGCCGCTCCTGAGGACTAGTGGTAGAGGAGGCTCTGGAGGAGATGATCGCCTCCCTTGTACTTAATTGGCAACCGGTGCATCTGCTGATGACTGGTTCATATCTCGTGCAGAGAAAGCCCTTCCTTTTTGAAACCATTCCACATGGGCGAAGACTCATTTTTAAGCTTAATTATATATATAATTAGTTTTAGATATTCCATGTAAGATTTATTTCCCTAAACAAATATGGTTTCAGAGCGTACTTTGTGTGAAACAAGTCCTATCGGAAGTTGACGGTTTGTTGCTCTTCAGGACGGGTGTAGGCTTTTTATACTTTAGAAGAATAGCAAACGAACATGGTGACCACCTAATGTTTAGCAGTCGCTGTAACCTCCATACATCCACATACAACCTCAAATACAATTGAAATCCCCGCGAACCTATTTGTGGTCGCAGGAAAATTTGCTGCTTCTCCTGAGGACTAAGAAGGTCGTCTCATTTGTAAATGTAGCAACCACGCGTCTATAAAGTAAGTCCGACTGCCACACGTTTTAATCCCTAACGCAGCAACACTAAACTGCTGCTAAGGCAGAAATAGGTGTCATTGGTGCCGCAGCATTCGTATATAAAAGAGATTTACTACCTTCAAATTGTGTTAGGAATGTTTTATAAAACACCAGCATTATTAGCCTGCGGTTATGACCGCGGAAAGCAGGCCTGGTATTTATACAGTGTCATGTTATTAAAAATATAAAAATGACGGCTATTTTAATTATAATTTTTATTTGTCAATTTTCAGTTCCAAGATATATATAGCAAGATAAAGTATAGCCTTGACCAAAGGTGCAAAATTGAAGATGATTAAGTGTCTTGTAGTACTTTTCTTGTAGAAAAACAATTAACAGGCAGACGTTTCCATTTTGTATAATAGCAAGTAACTCTATTTAAGGTTTAGCCGTGACCACGAGCCATACGACCGGTTCATAAGATCGGCAATTAAAAATTATTGTAAGTAGTCGTTACACATTTAAAACTATTTAAGGAGTGGGGGGTTTGAAGTTTAAATAAAAGGTCCTTGTTAATGTATTTTTAACATATATATTTCTTTGAGCTTTTAATTGCATTTTGAAATACAACATAAAATATTAAATAAGATTATTAAATTTGGTAAAATCAATATTTCAACACCATTTTTTATTAAAGAATGAGCAAAAATCTCTCATCAGAGCTAGCGTATACATAATTTGTCCGTATGTTGCATTATTATCGTTAAAATGATAGTTTATCAATTTTAAAATTTCATCATTTTATTATGACTCTCGTTCGGGGCACAATTATAGACTTACGTGAAAGTCACACAACTCTCCCAAAATATATGAAGACTAGCAAAAATGATTCTAATTTCCCAAAAATGTAGCTCCACGGCGTATTTATTAGTATATGTATAGCCCGGAATTGTGTCCCGAATTGGGTGCGTCTATAGAGCAGCAGAACGGAGCTCGCGTGGCCAGTGCCGAGGTCGACCGCAAATCCCACGGACTGCTTCTCTACAAGCGCACCGCCAGCGCCATCCCACATGTCGTCACGCACTGATATCGCCACAAACTTACATTACACAGTTTACAATATTTTTATTAAATATAAAAGAGTTTTTACACTCAAGTACCGTATATACATTATCGTATATCTGCAGTTACAATTGGAAGATATCTCATTACAGAATGTCCTAAACGTATACGAATGTTGTCGTCCTTTCAAAAAAAATGTATAACGTATTATCACTTTTTAAATACAATAGGTTGGTTTGGACAACCCTAACGCTGGTACATTGGTATACAAGGGTTCACAGTAGAGTCGCCTAACATTACGTACTTAACACTAAATAATAAATAGCAACCTCGCAAGGAGCGTACCTAGAGCGAATTTACACTAAGGAGATTGTAATAATATTGCGTTCTATGTTCAACTGCGTCGTATGTACACCGACTGAACGAATGAGATTGGATCTCTGAGATTACAGGCATCGACGGATATCAAAACTTCACCGAACAAAATACTTCAAAATATACATAGAATAACTAAAGTTAAACCTAACTCTGATTTACAAAACATTAAGTAACACGAAAGAAAAATGATATTGCAACGAAATTTTTAAATACTGTGAAGCCGCAAGTGCGGCGAGCGGCCGCAGCGAGGGCCAACTACAAATAACATTACCGAAGTAATTTATCGTTTAGATTTTATTAGCAAAAAATATACATTTACAAGAGATCGAATCGAACTTTAAGACTTAATGTGACTTATATTTACAATTATCGAAATGGAATTACAACGTAGTGTGGAAGATAAGCCCCGGCCGCGCGACCGCCGGCCGTCCTCTCTAAAGGCAATATTTTGAAAATATTCTCTTACATTTAACGAACGTAAGACGTTTGGCGTATACTTATGTCGCTAGACGTTAATTACACTAACCGGACTATGCGGTGAATTCTAACGATTACCTAAATAATTAAATTGGCAAAGAGTTTCGAAATACTTACCGTCGCAGCGCGACCTAACCTACATAGGTTCAACGTAGCAAGATATGGTATCATCACAACTGATGGCCGACCGACCCTTACTCTCTACACGTATTTGCTGGACAGCTGCTTCGCGAGTTCCGTATACTTGAGGAACTTGGAGTGGGGACTCTCATCGAAGGACTGGGAGGGACTGCGTGGGTCCTGCGGGGAGGCCGCGTTCGACCCTCCGCTCTTGTGGGTCCCGGGAGACCCGGCCGCGGGCGGCGCCTTCATTGGCACCGGCTCTGGCAAGGCACCGTCCTTCAAGAAGTGCATCTTGGACAAGTGATGCCTGTAAGCGCCCTTAGAAATGAACGGAGTGTCGCATAAAGCACACTTCATAATAGAATCAGTAACTACCGCGTCGTTACAAGCCCAACTGAATGTTAGAATGCTTGGTGGTCCGGCGGGCGACGGCGCGGGCGCAGGGGCGCGCGACGGATTGGTCTCTGCTTTATCGCATAACTTTTGCAGTGCGGCTAATGGGTGACTGCCGCCGCGGCGGGAGGAGCTCGGCTCGCTGGACGAGCCGCCGCCAGCTAAATTATCGAACATGGAGGATAAGGCGCCTAAGCTGGAAGCCGGCTTCCTTTCCGCACCAGGAGTAGGGGCTGAGCGGTCACTGGCAGGGCTGCGGGGGCTAGCAGCAGGGCTCGGTCCCTCGCTTTCGCGTTTAGAAACATTTGGCTTAACGTCTTCCTCAGCAGAGCTACCGGGCCTGCCTTGATCGTCGTCATCATCGATCTCAGTCTTTACACGAATAGGCTGACTGCTCAGATCTACTCCGTTCTCCCGTTCGTCTTCTTCCGTGACCTCCTTCTTAATCCGCATCTCAGTCGGGCGATCTTCGGAGGCCGGAGTCTGAGAGCCGCGAGTATCGGGCGTCGTGCGCGGAGTCATATGATAAGCATCTAGCTTTCGGTCGGGAGTGAGCGACTCCACCCGACTACCACCGCGCTCCGACATGGAGCTGGACTCGCTCCCGCTACGCTCACGACGCCCGTAGCCTTGTTGGTGGTGATAGCTACGCAACATACTCATCGTTTGAGCGTCTACTAAAGGCTTTGTGTAGTCTACGCTTTCGTCTATGCCTAATCGTTTTAAAATACTAGAGCCGATCGGAGCATGAGATGCCCCGCCGGGCATGCCGGGTACAGAATGCCGCGACCGGGTGTCGAAACTTTTTTCTATCAATTGTTCTATGGCATTGAGTACCGAGGGCGACGAGCTCTTGTCGTTGCTCCCGTTGGGATCTTTGGAACTCGGGGAAGAATCATTCACGGAAGATGGGGAGCGATGATGAGCCGACCCAGGAGAGGGAAGCTCCTCATTAATACTTTTGCGGCCGTCACGACCAGTTGGCGTGATGTGACCGGGTACGTCGGGAGGG
Source organism: Phocides pigmalion okeechobee (assembly GCA_018251015.1). Taxonomy (NCBI): domain Eukaryota; kingdom Metazoa; phylum Arthropoda; class Insecta; order Lepidoptera; family Hesperiidae; genus Phocides; species Phocides pigmalion. The sequence continues at coordinate 5,322 of DWON01005044.1, read as the reverse complement.
ATAATGTTATTTGAAAGGAGCGCGCTTTTCAGAAAATTCCTTTGGCTATTTGACATCGGCGCGCCTATGCATTGCCTTATATGCTCAACGAAGACAGCTGTCTCTATTTTATCACCGCATTTTTCGCACGTTATTCTACTACCCGCCCCGAAATCCCTAATCGGTTTCCCCATAGGAACGCCGTTGCCCTCACCGTTTTTGAACTCGTGTTGCGCTCTCTCTAGTTCGAGTAACTTCCTAACCGGCAAAGATTTCTTTCGTTTTTCGCGAGTTTGACGTCTCCTACCGCCGCTTTCAGTAATGGACCGCATAATATGTTCTTTATAGTGCGAATTCTTAACCATGTGATTACTTAATTCTTTCAAGGAACTAAATGCTTGATCGCATACTTTACATGTGAGTACAGCGCTTACGTGACTACTCGTGCCTGTGCTAGGCGGGACCGCGTTGTTAGCGCCCGGGGCGCTAGAATTTGAACCTTTAGCTTCATCGGAAGACTTCCAGGAGATAATTTGCTCCTGCGATATAATATTAGTGTAGTGCTGAGTCCGTTGCATATGACTAGTCATTTCGGCTAGTGAACGGAAGCTTTCCGCGCACCACATGCATTTCAAAATTTGCCTAGTTTGCTCAGCGCCTTTACCTAGCCAGACATCTTGACCGCGAACTAACTTTCTAGGAATAGGCATATTTTCCTTTATAAGCATATTTAGATCGCTATGGTTGGGTTTAGAAGATCCGCTAGAGGATGACGAGTTGTGCGATGGCGTTGATGGTGAACTCGAAGGCGGCTGAAGTGACGGTGGTATTGGCGCTCCAGTTGAAGCAGGTACGGGAACATTAACGCCACAGTGTTTAGCTTCTTTCATATGGATTGTTAAGTCAGCAAGAGAATTGAAACTCTTTTTACACCAGACGCATTTTAATACATCCTTAGTTTGATCCGCGCCTTTATTGAGCCAGTGAGATTGCCATGCGGAGTGACGAGCGGCAGCGTTGGGTGTCAACCCAGCACCCAGGGCAGCATTCTGTACAGATCTAAACAGCTCCTCGCCTCCTAGTCTGCTCAATTCACTCATCTTTTCAAGTGCCTTTGTCGCATCACTCGGGGTAGGCGCACCATGCTTAAGTTTTCCATTCCAATCAGCTGGAACATTGCTTTTCGGTGACAGTGCCGCTACAGCTGCGGCGAAGAAGGGAAAATGTGGTGGTACTGGCGTATTCCATGACGAAGGTGAAGGCTTCAGCTCCGATGTCCTGGAACTTTTTCTCGTGGGGACGGGAGAGGGTGAATCTTCCGGACCTCTCTTCCGTGTTCCAACTGATAAATCTAATGGCCCATTTTCATTCTTACTGAGATTGACAGCATCGTCGGGATCGTCGTCGTCGTGTGGAGATTCGCATCGCTTAGTGCTGAAGTCAAGAACGGCATCGGCTCGCTCGGAAACCGTCATGTCCTCGTGGCAGGTCATGAGGAGACGCTGCTGAGCGGCCGCGGCAGCCGCGCCGAGGTACGCTGCGACTGCGGCAGAGTGCGGGGGGAGCAGGGCTGCAGGGAGCGCGGCTGGCAAGGCTGCTGATAGCGCCGCTGGCAGCGGAAGCCCTGGAGCGCTGCGGCCAGAGTACACCGAGTCGTTGGAAGGACACCGAGGGGCTCCCGACGACTCCCTTGACACACATCTCGGGCTTTCCCTGAGAACAAAGAAATTTTATGGTTAAAAACAAATTAAAACAAATAAATCGTCGCCATCCGACGTCAAACTGGTTCAAATAATTTGAATATTTAAATCGTAAACAAACTTCTATTGCATTTTTTATCAATTAAAAGTGACGTTTGCAAATAATTAATGAAGTCATTATGTGGTTCTTATTTATTTAAAAACGATTGTAAAATCTTATATCTGTTTGATTTATATATACCAGACACAGACGAGCAATTTTGACCACCTATAAATTGGTAAGAATCTTCACATCCGGTAAACTAATTTACTTACTTAATCACATATTAATATTTAAATATTTTTATTGTATTCACTCATAAAAACCAAATCTTTTCTCCATTTTTGCATATTTATTAAATTTTCTTTTTAAAATCATATTTACCAAAATGATTTAAACTTAATTCAATTCGTTCCTTCGCTTGTACCAACTTTCGGTATTTTTTTATTTTCGTCTTCGTTTGGTTTTTATTATAAAGAAGTAAAATAGATTTCTTTACTTCAACTTGATACTTAGTTACTGCAAAGTTAAGAACTAGTAAGTTAGAAGTAATAAATAAGAAATATTTTCTTAAGAAAGTAACCCAGCATTGTTTGCTGTATTTTATGTAAAAGTACGAGGGAATTAAATCTACACGTCAAATGTATTCTAAGAAAACCGGTCAAAAAACAAACAATTTTAATAAAAATACACGTTGTATTACGCTTTGAAATAATATTGTAGGTAGACATTCTTCCAAATTTATGTCTGACAATAATAATGAGACGAAGGTTTGAATAATAAAACAAAACTGCCGACAGTCACACATTGGAATAATCAAGATAGCTTTGATAAACGTTTATTGGTAACACAATGGAGGAAGACACTTATCATCGATATTTATGTGACAATAAAATTCATTGATATCGATTATAATTATACATGGAATGTTTTAACAAAATAACGAGAAGAGAGCTCAGAACCAACGAGGAAACAAACGACGGTCGCAAAAAGTTGACAAAACTGAAAACGTAAGACTGAAAGCTACAAAAAAGTTATAGAAACGATATAACATAAATATGTTGAACTTAATAAGTAATTATTGATAAGGAATAAATAAATTAAATCCATTTAGCAGACTTGCGAATATTCAAATGTATATTTTTGGCAGACCGGCAGATGCTATCAATTTAATAGCCATGAATAAATTAAGGACGATAGCAGGAAATTTATCGATTTCTAATTGGAATAGATTCAAATACGATGTTATTTTTAAAACAAAAGTTGAAGTCTATAAAGATTCAGTCACGAACTTGTTACACCACAATCGACTAAGAAGCAATACAAAGTGTTCAAGTGGAATAAACTCCAAATCAAACACAGATCGAAAATGTCGAAACACAAGGCAGTATCAGAAACATGATAGACTGCTAGAAAACAATGGAACACTTGTGTAAATAAAAATCCTACCTCACGTGGTCCGGTTCGACGATCATTTTGGAAGCAATCTTTTCAAAATATCTCCAACGGTGGGCGGCGAAAAGTTGTCGGATCCATTAAACAACACTTTAGCTACTAGAGAACACTATTATAACAGCTAACAACAGACTTCCCAAGAACAGTTCAAATTGTAAACACGTCGCGAAAGACGCGCCGCGTAGCCGGCGGTCGGGAGGGAAGTGCGCGGTGCCTGCGGCGGCGGCGGCGATCCCGCGTGGAATGAGACGCCGCGTGATTTACGACCCGCCTGCAGCGCCCCCTCCCCGCACGTCCCTCTGCCGAGCGGGACGGATGCTCGCACGGAGCGACGAATCAGCGCGAAGGAAAGAGACGACCGCACGTATTCCGCTTCGAGGGGTGGTGCGCTGCGTAATGCAAGCGTGCGTGCTATGCGCGAGGTGGACGTGCAATGACGGGCGATCGTTCCGATGACAGCCGCCCGACAGAGCGAGCTACTCCGCATAGCTGAGTCACCGTAGTGACACCAATGAAAGGTATAGAATCCTAAATGGCCAATCGGTACGATATCTCGCCGAGGGAAATTTTAATAGCTTCGACCGACTTTGTTTACACACTTGGCTAGGATATGAAAGTCTTCGGATTACTAAAGATTACTCGGGGAGGGTTGACGTCGCCGACAGGATAGCGACAAAACGTCAGGACGGGTCCTTTCGACGACGCCGGCAGACACGGACGGATTTACGTGTATCATGAACAGATTTCCTGCCCCGACAAAGGAAAATAATGTTCTGTTTATTTATTTTACGACAGTTTGGTACAATAAACTCACTTCAAATAACAATATAAAACCGCGTAAAGAAAGCGTGGGCGGAATTCCGATAAGATACGAGACGAGACCTTTCCCAATAAGACATCGTCCATAACGCAACATATCGAGCAGTTCAAACAGACTAACACAAAAGTCGGTTCATGGATAAAATACATAAATTTACATTTAAAACAAAATAGTCGTATTTATTATTATTAATGATTAAAAAAATCCCAAGTTTTGAATAAAAACAAAATTTTCAACAAAATAGAATTACCAGCTGTTTATTGCTTCCTATAAACATTAGTCGGGTACCGGTCAATCAATCATTCGTATTTATGTGACAGGTATTGTGTTCTCGTTCCCCCACAAACACGCACGCCACGGAAATTCAAAGCTGACGGCGCCGTGTCACAGTGAAAAAAGTTTCATAACACTCGAGGCGGGAGTTTTGCGAAATGTTACATTCGGGAAGTGAAATGTTTTACACTGTGGCATAGTTTGGGAGTTGGACGAATTGCGGACTTGTTTCATCACGGACGGAAAAGCTATATTCGATAAAATCTTTGCAACGTGTTGATAAATACAACAAATTTGCAATTATATTTAAAAAAATCACTGTGTTTTTGCTTCGCGTCCATAAGTAACATACAATATTTAAATTATTATTTACATTTTTTACTTATTAATCCCAATTTTGTCAATGAAGTTTCTTTCATCGTCTCTTCAAAACGGTAACGACCTGAGGAGTTGATCGCAGTGTACTCTCGTTAAAAATAATACTCGGAATTAAAGTATTTTGATTTTTATATTTCATTAAACCCCGCTGGAAAGCCTGTACTTGGTTCACGCCCCATACTTTTATGGTAGTTCTCCAGAAGCACAATCCGACCGAGTAAGCCACCCTCATACTAAGGATTACCCTACATAATAGGGTTTTTTGAGGGCAAAAGTCTTGCAGTAGATGAAATATACGTTCTTTTACGTCGCTTCTAACATAACTTCGTTACGCGCCCATCGCGTACAGTCCAACTGACGTCAAAGCATGTGCGCATCAAATTTTAGTTTTACATACGAGCCACCGTGGGTACTGTGGGGGACACCTGACTGTTTGAATAATTTCGCACTTACAACGTGAATTTTAAAACTGCCACAGATGTCTCCGAAGCAATAAAAGTGCGAAATGCTAATTTCGGATTGTTTTCTTAATAATTTTAAAGGTGGGAGAACTATATCTCGACCGGGGAAGTACCACCGCCGCTCTCATAATCCGTCGTAAAGCAGTACGTGTGTTTCGGTAGGAGAGGTGCGGTTGCCGGCTACACTTTGAAACGAGGCGACCATCTTAGTCCTCA
>DWON01005043.1:0-15426 GCA_018251015.1 Phocides pigmalion okeechobee | reverse complement strand
GATTAAGATGGTCGCCACGCTTCAAAGTGTAGCCGGCAACCGCACCTCTCCAACCGAAACATACGTAATGCTTTATGGCGGATTGTGAGGGCAGCGATGGTACTGCCTTCCTCGAACTGTCGTTCTACATCCTTAAAACTATCATTAAAGCATTCCTTAATTACCTTATCATGGAAACAATCCAGGCGCTTCGTGCAACACAGCAACAGCGGCAACGTCGCGACTGCCGCAATACCGTCATTAGCATATCGCGATGCAACCGTTATTAATGTGTTCACCACCTCACTGCACCGTACACTGTTTTCAATCGCACTGTGCAACACTGTACTTCGTTTACAGTTCAATTTAAAGGAACTATAGTTCGGCCGGTACCGCCGCCGCCCTCGTAATCCGTCGTAAAGCATTACTTGTCTTTCGGTTAGAGAGGTGCAGTTGCCGGCTACACTTTGAACCGAGGTGACCATCTGACTACGATGTGAAGTCAGGAGTGGCAACGTATCTACGTTCGATCTCAGATACGATTGCAGTTGTATTTGTGGTGGAACTTGGATGTCAATGGGCTGCGACTACTTAACTACTGGTGGCTTCTAGATCGTCTCTTGTTGTACGGTTACGGTTGCTGATTACCCTCACAAGCGAAGAACATCTCAGTCCTTAGGAGTAGCAAAGTCTCTATGCACGATGTCAGACAGGACATGAGTTGTCATTCAGATTGGACATAGACATCCATGGGCTCCAGACACTAACTTAACATCATATGGCCTGCGTGCTCGTTTGCTCTGTTTCCAACATAAAAAGGCCCACATATTTTCCTAGTGAGATCTTTTCGAAAGTAGTGCCGCCGGAGGAAAAATGGGTGCTTTTAAAATACGAGCTGTCTCCCCTCACTGCAACACGCGTCTTTTAAAAGTTTCCGATTTAAACATGTTTTATACACTCGTATATATATATATACATACGTAGTTTCATGTGTCAGTCCTTTTCTTTTTCCCCTTTTAAGGGCCCGTCGTAGATCGCATCTATAGAAAAACTAAGTAAGAATTGTGATTGAGTGATATTCAAGATGGATATCCCCATGTATAAAAGGGATATTAACATCGATATACCCATCACCAGCATGAAGCGTACCTCAGCATACTACTATGTATGACTTTAAATAGGATTTCAGTCCTGTTTAAGGTTGTAAGTGGTTGGTGTTTCATTTGCCGCCTCTTGAAAACGACGTACCTTACGAGTTGGTTGTAGTTTATTGACGTCCATAAATAGTTTTGTAAAGAATCTATTTTGAATAAAAACATTTTAATTTATTTTAAGTAAATTTTGTAAATGAAAGTGACGTAAACATGACATGAGATATCTTAACACTAAATAAACCGAAATAAAAGTGAAAATAAGTAAAAGAAAACTGAATTTCGATTTTAATTTTCATCAATGGATGCCCGTTTGCTATTATTTTCAGAACCACCAACTCCACATAACACACGTTGCTTTAATACGGATTAGTGAAAATTGTATACGAATGCAAAACCGTATCGACTATAGAATATAAAACTTTTCAATTGAAACTCATCGGCGCATCAATGTTTAATCGCCACCTGAAACCTGAAATCCTACGCGACAGCTGGATAAATAATTTCGAACCGGACTCGACACCTGCAATTATTTCATATGTTTTTTCCATTTTCCTATGTACCGGGTACTCACGACTACCACTTGCGCATCCAATCGCGGCGCAGCATGCAAATTACAAACCCGTTATTTAAATGTGCTACATTTTATATTTACCGTAATATAATAGTGATCACTTTAACACCAATTATAATAAAAGCTTAATTAGAAAATAGCTAAAAGATTTTATATTATAGCTTTTGGCTTTTCTCGCGCAGAGCTCGATACAACGTATATTCATGCTAATCTTCAGTTCCTATGTCAACACTTAGTTCAACCGGGGAGGTGGTACCTGCGTACCTCTTGTGTTTCGGTTGGAGAGGTGCGACTGCTATTTAGAAGTGTGGCGATCGATTCCTCAACAGTAGGAACGCATCTACGAACGAGCTCAGATAGGGTTCAATCCTGTTTACAATTGTATGTGAATCATGAGTAATTTAGTATTTGAGGGTATTTTTTACTTCGAGAAATCCGTCATAGATGCCACTCGGTCATTGCGCGAATGAATTATTCCGAACTCCTATCGACTAAAACCTCACGCTCCTCTGTGCATTATTGGTCGGGACCATGGATACGCTGAAGCAATCTTCCAGAGTCCAATATCAGGTGGTCTGTGAGCTTAGTAGCTCAGTCCTAAGCTGTAAATGGAAGCGTTTATCAAACGTAGCATTGACTCCCAGGACATCTACAAGCCTATGTTAATAATGCCTAAAATACCAGTAGATTCATAACAAACTTTAAAGCAAACAACCAACTTTGCGATGTAAAACAAACTTTGCGCTGTTGAGTTAACGTTTAGTTTTGATTGTTATAACTTTCTAGTGCAGCACTTTTAACTAGTAGTTAGTTGGTATTAGAGAGGATCCATCTTCGCTGTAAGTAACTTTGTACCTACATGAGTTTAATGAAGGAACTTTTTCTCGCCCGGTCTTTATTACACGTCTTACTTTGAATACTTGAGCGGCGAAAGATATTACTACAAGAAAGAGATATTATCTCTACAAGTGTGTGGGTGTGTGTGTGCGTGAGAGAGAGAGAGAGAGATAAAGAGATACAAAAAAGAAAGCAAGAGATAAAGAAAAGAGAGGTATAAAGTGATAGATAAAGAAAGAGTTAGTATATGTACATATGTGAGCGCATGTGCGTGCGTTTTTTTATTTTGTAAAATAGTAAAAAATCATGCAGGTTATCTAATGTTAAAGGGGTCTATAGCTCATGGATAAATACGTCCAACATTTAAGGGGAATAATGTTATGCTTGATGTTGTGCGTTTTTACGTTGTCACTTCTTAGCTTCAATATGGTCGCCTCGCTTGTAAGTGTAGCCGACTAGCGCCCCTCTCCGACCGAAACATAGCATAGCTTAACGGTGAATGAGGATGGCGGTGATACCTTCCCGGTCGAATTGTTGTTCTACCACACTTTAACGCTTGTGTGTGCTTGCGTGCTTGCGTTGTTGTACATGTGTGCGTGTGTGTGCATGAGTTTGTGCATGCATGCGTGTGCAAACATGCGTGCATGCATGGGCGTGCATACGCGTGCGTATCCGTGTACTAACTTGCCAGCGTGTGAATGCATGAGTGCGTGCTTGTGAATAGTTACTTGGAGACTATCGGATAAGTTGTACAAAGGAATTTGTGGACCAAGCCATTACTTATTAGCCTCCCTCGCCCAGCACAGCTGGTATTTCGAAGAACTTATACGTAGCAAAAGTTTTATATTCCTTGAGTGTTGTAATATTGTAAGGACATTTATGTTAATTAGTTTGGGTATTACATTCAGCAATATGACTAATGTATTTAATGTTTAAGTTTACATCTCGGCATTTTTTGTCTTTTTAATCCTTTACGGCACAATTGAATTTAAAAAATTGTTAGGTAAATAATTTAACATGTAGATAAGACTTATATATACGTATATTTTACAAATCAATATAAAGTTCATATAGATATAATATATCACGTAGTTTTAACTATTAATACAAAATTCAGCAAACTAGAAAATAGCTAGGCAAGTCCGGGGTACTACCTACTTTAATTATAGCTAATAAGCTGGTGGGATCCCTTTATTGAGTACCCGGCAATCACAGCTTTCCAGGCTGAACACGACAGTTGCAGGTTCTGAGGACGTCGGTGGTACTTCCTCGTTCGATAGCTCTACCTTCAAAATAGATTGACTGCTCATACTACAGAACTCAGTGTCTGCATAAAGTGTTCGAACACTTTTAAAATTTACAATTATTATTACACTGTGTTAGTTTTACCGAAGTACCATCCAAGGCAATATGATAGTAAAGGGTGGATGGTGATATCAATACCCTTCAATAAAAGCCAAATCATCCTCTTCCATCCCAATTTTATCTAAAGCCCTACCTCAATTCAAATTAATTGTCTAAACCATAAAAATTAACAATGTCATTTCCGGTCCCTGCAATTCATTTGTTTTTTATGATAAAATTCCAGACCCTTCGCGAAGGGTCCATTGATGACACGATGTTATAAGGGATATTATTAGGCCGAGGACCTCTTGAGGGTTAATGACCCTGGGAAATTGATGGACGCCTGTCCTTTTTGTGAGGTTCCCAGGTCAAAACACTAGGTATAGTTTTGTGCTAGTTTAATTTTCTCTTATGTACCTTCTTTCATGTACCTTTCAAATCTTTCATACGATCTTACAAATTAGGCGATAGGGTGTAACGATGAATTGATTTTACATTGTAACTGACATTAATTAAGTGTATGTAAATGCCTTATAATGAAATAAAGTAATTGTTTTTTTTTTTTCATATTACATAAAATTATCAAAGAAGCATGCATGGTGTGGAACTGTGCCGAATATTACTAGGAGTCTATCAGTTTCGTTCATTATAGATTGTTTTTATCTGCGTTATATTTAAATTAGAAATAAGCGAAATGTCCACCTGACATTTATTTTATTGTGTACCAGGTAGTCACGATTAACGATTTTTCTGCGGATATTAAAGCAAAGCTAAATGCAATACAATAGTGAAAATCGCGCTGAAATACTTTAAGCCGTTTCTAAGTTAAGCGCGCGCGAACGTACAGACAAACAAAACAAATTATAGCCTATGTTACTTCCTGATCACACAGCTTTCTATTAGTGAAATAAATAATGGTTAAAAACAAACATCAAAAACATGCTTTTTTAAAAACTCCAACTGAAAAAGTGTAAATAAGAAAAAATGTGATGCAATATAAAAAAGGGTATTTTTAATTTTTTTCATATTATTAGATTGTAGTCGGTCATTCAAATTAATCCGGTATCTTGAAGTATGTATCTCTGAACCATGATCAAATTTTCCGTTACACAAATAAGACCGAAACTAATAAAAGCTTGTTAAAAATAGTTAGCATCGGTCAAGTAGTTTCGGACCGTATTTGATACAAACAAAGAAATAAATCCTTGCTCTTATATTATAGTGTATTATATTATAGTGTAGACCGTCTCATAGCTTCAATTTCATAAAATAAATAGAAAAATCTTTGCAAAAATACTTTATCTTCGTACTTTATTTCCAAAGAAACAATGTCAAAAAAATATGATAATGATATTATTTTGGAACCCAATATTGTGAGCAATCAGAGCTCGTACAAAATCTTCTTGAACAAGAATTTGTGGGAAATCTGATCTCTACACTTCCAGCTGTATAAATATTTTGGTGAAAGTAATAAAAGAGAATAAACCAACCTATCCTCTGAAATTGTTAGAAAATCTAATTAAGGCTTTCGTGCTTCGATATAAATTAACCTATGTAATTGATGTTATTGTATCTAGAATTTCAATGAATAGATTTACAATTTTTATTTACCGATATTTCGAACCAGTTGCTTGGCTCGTGGTCACGGTTAAGTTCCGCGATGATGTTAGTTTAAAATCATAAGAAAACCATTAAATTTATTCATCTTCTAAACAAATACTAAAATTGTAAGTGATCGCTGTCTGTACATAGAAGATATAAGAAAACTATTATTAGGAACCTATTTTTAAAACAATAGTTGTAATCTGTTTGTCAAATTGTCTGTGTTTATGTGAACTAATCGACGAGTTAGCCAACTTCAGAACCGTTTTGGCAAATAAATGTTAATAAGCTTCATAAAACATTGAAGGGGTTTTGTTTTTTTCAATCTTTAAATAAAAAATACGTCTTTTTAATAGTTACGGGCGGGATTCCATAAGAACTTTTTGCTGTTACAAAATCTGGAAAAACCGAAGATTGACAACAGAATATATATATAAAATTATATAAATCAATGTCGTGGAACTATAGTTCGACCGGGGAGGTACCACAGGCGTACTTATAATCCACCATGAAGCAAACCTTGTGTTGTGGTTGTAAAGTGGTGCGGTAGTCGGCTACACTTAGAAGTGAAATTATTTTATTCCTCAGGATAAGCAACGCATTCATATACGACTTTAGATAAAGTCTTGAGTCTTGTTTAAATTTGTACGTAGATATCCATAAGCTGCAGTGAAAACTTATCACCACATGGCCTGCACACTCGCTTGCCACTCACAACAAAAATCTAGGTTTAAGAGTTTTGACTATTGATCTTTGGGTAAGTCAATCAATATTTATAAATAGGATATATCTATCTTTATATTAGAGCACGATAGTGCGAAGCTCTGCGATGTTTTAGTAAAGCCTAATAAAATTTTCTTTTTCCTCCAATTTCCGGGGAAAATATAATAAGTCTTAACTTGCCCTCGTTAACGATTAAGTTCCGTTTTGTAGAGGTCTTCAGCATTTGTTTGAACGTAATCGAGCTTTTGAATTGCCGTTGTGAGCATTCCTTTATAATAATCACAACGAAATCTTTTATACAGAACAAACAATGGAGCTAAATTATTAAATTTGAATTGAGTAGACAGTATCCTATGAACGTTGAGAGTCTACGAAAGTTTTAGTGGGCAACAATCGGGTATCTTTGGATTTTTCTACCGTGAGGAAATTGGAATGTCTACAAACTTTTCTGAGCTAAAATTATAAGAACAGAGAAAAAATATAAAAAATATTACATTTATTTATGTTTTCTTGTAATGGATAAACTCAAAAACTACTAAATCGACTTACAATCAGCTGTATAAAGTAACATTATTAGTTAGTAGCATGGGCTAAATTTTAATTCAAAAAATTTGCGATCATTTCGAAAATTTCAGTAACGTGATCCAAGATAGCAGAAAAATGCCTTAAAAACATTAAATTGCATACTTCTTTAGCTTTGCAACGTAAACAGTATAAATCTAATATTACTTAGAATCTTTTGATCGTCGAATGGGCCACAATGTAATGAAGGAAATGACCAATTTTTTAATATTTACCTCAGGGTCTATGCGGTAAACAAACTATTCATGTTCAAACTAATATAATTCCACTTTCTGTCAACATTTTACGAAACAAATGAAATTTCGCAAACAATAAAACTTTACAAAGGATCCCTTTAGACCCGTTTCAAAAGAACTTAAGCCCCTTGCACACTTGTCAGGTAATTTCATTAACTTTGACTTACCTTTGAACAATAAATATGACGTTCCTATTGAAGGTAAACTTCATAATGAATTAAGCTGTTATCTGGATAAAATTACAATGTCTTAACATTTTAAGGTAGGGTTGCGTTATATTAGGCTATCCTTTCAAAATTTTATTAAAAAAATGAACAAACATCAATCAAAAATATAGCTATGGTCGAAAACTTTAAAGGATTTTTGGCTGAAGACTATTCAGACGATTCAAAACGCCTTCCGTTTATCATAGATAAACTAAAATTAAATATCTTTGTGTGCAATAAGATTAGCATACGAGCATGCAGGTCACCTGATATTAAGTTGCTGCAGCCCATAGAAATCCTCATGCAACTCCAAACGGAACTGAAGTTCTATCGGACCTTGTACGTAGATGCGTTGTTAGTCCTGAGGACTGAGACGGTCGCCTCGCTTTTAATTGACCGCAATTGCGCTTCTCCAACCGAGACAAGAGCTGCTTTACGGCGGATTATGAAGGCAGCGGTGGTACCTCCCCGCTAGAACACTTATATTACCGCCATGCGATATTGTAAACATGTTGGGAAATGAAAAGTGGTCAGAATTTATTTTTCCATTTAAAAATATTCATTTACATTTTAAAAATGCAGTGATTGTTGCCACCTATGGACATCTACGTCCATCATCAAACACGACCCATTTCCCACATGGATTGTTCGTTGATGACACCCATAAGAAAACTATCCAAACGAAACAAGGATTGCTTCATGATGGATTTTAAGTGGGGTGGTACCTTGCCAGTCAATTGTATTACCGCTTGTTTATGTGCATTTTATAAATATATATAAATATTTAACAAAATTGTTCTTTTTGTTTCAGGTAATTACCATTAAGTATTTCAGTTTCAGTGAGTAAAATATATATTTATATAATGTATATTATTTATGTAAGCATATAAAGTGAATATAGCAGATCATCACCAACCTATTATCCCACTGTTGGGCGTGAGTACCCTCTCAGAGTGATGGGTTAGACGTTAGACGATAGTCCACGCTGGTCAAATATGGACTTTATTCAATGTTTTCCTTAATTGTTAAAGCAGATGAATTAATTTCCAATGCTAAGATAACATCGAAAAATTGAAGGTTTAGAGATAGAAAGCTTTAATTTCAATTCTGGGTTTCGAACCCCGGACCCCCTGTAAGGGACTGGAACCTTAACGATTAGACTATCGCTGCTTTAATTAGCTTAGTAAAATCTATAGATGTAAATATATAAATAAGGAATGCATACTGCTTATTGCAATGTATCAGTCCGTAAAAAAGGAAGTACGAGTAGATTGACAGGTCCAGAGATCAACTATGCGTTGACCTCCTGCCTAAATAGCTGAACGTAATAGTCCTGAAATTTAGCAGATAGATTCTTTATCAAGCCTAAGTTACCAGTTACCAGGGATTTTTGAAAATAACATCACATTTTATATCATTTTCTATATGGTTTTCATATAGGGTAAAATATCGCTGTATGATATGAACGTAATTTAATATGGAATCGTACGTGAGCAAAACCGCGGTCAAAGATTAGTATTTCGTGATAGTGTAGGAAAAATACAAAAGCGTATATTGTACGAATTTATGGAGCGTCTGTTTAACATTCGTGGCTCGTCGCTGACGGAAAACAAAACGAAATCTTCCCTTTTTAGCAAAAACTTTTACTTTACCCGTAAATCCCGCTGGAATATAAAATATACTGGAGATAAATACAATACTTGCCAAACATGACATTTCATTAAAACAATATACCTCGGGTAACTATAATATATAGTTAGTAAACGCAACTCTCTTAATCGATCTTATAACTGTTCCGTACCGGATTATGAGGGTTTCGATCGTACTTTCCTATTCAAACGACAGTTTTAATCACTTAACACGTGTCAATTGAAGGGTGCATAGATTTATGACCACGTAGCATTACGTAGTCTGTTCCTTCATTCACTATTATTTGCAGGCTCACTATTTTTCTAAAGTTATACTGATTTCGTAATGTGGTAGAACCTACATAATGCTAGCGGGGAGGTACCACAGCCACATTCATTTCTAGTGAAAAGCTTACCACGTTTATATACAAATCTCACTTAATATTTGAAAAATCATTTACGTATATTTATATAAATAATAGAAAATAAGGAATAAACTATGTATGTGCAATTGAATTTGAATTTGCTCGTTGCATTGATTTTAAACCGTTTTTAAAAAGAGGAGGAGATTATCAATAACGTTATACTTTTTATGTATGTCACGAAACAACTCCCTTATTTATAAAAAAAGGTATAGATTTTTTTGGTCCCGTTAATATTATTAATATTAACAAACATGCAGTGAGTAACGTAAAAAAAACCTTAAGCTAATCGATCTAAAAGAGTCAGTGCCCATGCGGCATGGTGCCAAGAACGTTCACCGCGGTCCTGGGCTGAATAACGTAAGAAATTGCGCTAGATATGAATCAGCCCTCTTGTCAACAGCTGCGTCCATTTAACATGGAACTAATTATTTTAAAATTAGAAGAAAAGTGCAGGAATGTATCTATAAATAAATAAATATAAATACATTAATTTACATATATATCAAATCAAACAAATTACTATCCTTAACTATAGTCATGGGACATGCAATTTTTTTGAAGTCGTTATTTTTGCTAAAATTATGAAAATATCTCATCTGTAAAGGTTCATAAAGATTCTTATAAGTACACTTGTCTCTGAAAATGACTTTGGAAGACATAAGATCTATGACAGTTGGCAAAGTTATGACGTAGCGCTAAATGTGCTGGTGGAAGTTACGCGAGGAAACGCTCATTTGGAACTTAAATTATGTTCTTTATGGATGACTGGGAGATAACTTGGCCTGTTACAGTTTTAACTGCGCGTTATGTCGTGAAAATGACAAGTTAAGCAACATCGGGCGTGCTATGAAATGGGATGGGTGACCACTATGGGTATTATTTTATGCTTCTATGTTCCGGAGGATACATCTGAAGTCTGTATTTTTGTCAAGTGGTAGCGCCATAGTTCGACCGGCTGTTTGTAGTACCACGGTCCTCATAATCCGCCGTAAAGCAAGTGTTGTGTGTTGGCTGGGGAGATGCGGTTGCCGGCTATATTTAGAAACCACGCGACCTTCTTACTTCTCAGGAGCAGCAATGTTACTTAACGTTTAGTGTGCGATTCATTTTCATCAAGTGGGAGTTCATAATAAAAAAAATGTCAGAAAATATCGAAGTAGTAATAGTAAACCTTTTTACATGGTGTTTCTTTTATTTTTTAACCAAATAACTTTCCTTATAAAAATCGTATATAAATATCTTTACCTTTACCTTTAATACGTATGTAAAGTCGGAAAACCTCGTTATCAGTATGTACACGGTATATTCCAGATTATATAATTTATATTACAAAAATATAGCGAAGGAAAATACTTA
Organism: Phocides pigmalion okeechobee; assembly: GCA_018251015.1. Taxonomy (NCBI): domain Eukaryota; kingdom Metazoa; phylum Arthropoda; class Insecta; order Lepidoptera; family Hesperiidae; genus Phocides; species Phocides pigmalion. Next base: position 4,783 of record DWON01005043.1, on the reverse strand, counting down.
CATGTACATATTATTATATTTGAAGTTGTCTCATTAGCATTCATCTGGCGAGCTGTTCCTGCGTTATACGATGTCCCATCGTCTGCGTTTAGCGAACAGCAAGTTATAGCATATAGCGTTATCATAATCCACTATAAAGCGACCCTCGTCTTGGTTTGAAAGGAACGTATACTGGTACACTACAAGCGAGGCGACCATAGTCCACAGAAGTTTTATAAAGCGTTGGAATTATTTGACCGGAGAGGTATTATCGCTGGCTTCATAATCCGCCATGGCGTAACTCTTGTATTTCGGTTGGAGAGGTGCAATTGACTGCTAGATTTACAAGCGAGGCAACCATCTCAGTCCTCAGGAGTAGCAATGCGTATACGAGTATGTAAGACATCAGGCAGCACTTTAATATGAATATTTGTGATATACATGTAGATTATAATATAGACTAGTTCATGTTCGTGGCTTTTGTCGCGCAGAAGTCGATATTTCAATACATTTTCATAAATCATGCAGCTCTGTCTTTTCGGTACAATTGAAGTAAAACTATGAAATAAAAAAGGTTTTAACTAGCTTTCATATAAAGTTTCATTTTTTAGGGGAGGACTTCCTTTTTTTCGTGTGTGAAAAATTAAATTAGGATATGAGAAATGGTGTAAGTGAACGCTATATAAAAAAAATCTATCTACAAAAAAAACCCGACGGTGCGATGATCTCTGGGTCAGTTAGTGACTTTCCTCTTTATGTATGTAGATAACAAAAAAAAGTCCATTAAAATGTCTTCGTTTGATAATCTTATAACAGAATGTTCGCTGTCGATAAGACAGATGCTTGCGACGGAACTGTTTCGCCTGTTACATGTGGGTCGTTAGCAAGCTTCCATTTTGTTCACAAGTCGTCGGGAGCATTTTATGTACGAAGGAACTGAACATACTTAAGTATTTTACTGTCCTATAGGTCCTCGTAGGATGAATTTCGACCTCTCGTCTCCCTAGGGATCTAGGGTTCGATGTCTAGCCAATATTGACAAAGTAACAGAGATTGACACGCGTACAGCCTCCAGGTTTATGCGGATCGTAAACTATCGACAATGTTAAGTAAAGATCGAGTTTGGGAGTTAAATGGGTAACCGTAAGTGGTAAATTTGATGCGTTCTTTTGTTTTAATTGACTGGATTTGTCGGTAAATGACAGTCGGAGGAAATACAGGTGAATTAAAAATATCTGAGAATCACTCTACCCTATCGCTTATCTTCTTCTATAAACACTAGAGCAGCGTGATGGAGTAAGGTCCACGCCTTCTCCATTTGGAAAGAAAAGCATGCTCAGTAGTGGAATAAAAAAAGTTACAGTAAAATATCTACAACCAACCTACAAATTTCATATCTCTATTGTTTGAGTACCTCGGCATGTCGTGTAGAGAGTTCGGGGTTCGATTTACGTCTCTTAAGGGTGTTCGCGTATGTAGGTATATTAACATAGCATAGATACATACACCAAGGTGTCTTAGCATAGCGTAGGTGTAGACACCTTTGTGCGAGTCTATAGTGTGTCCTCGTCTACCGTTATTTTTTGTGACGTCATTTCCTATAAAATAATTATCCCGTACACAAATCATGGTCACCTTACGCAGCTTCATTGTACATACAGTTTAATGGAAGTTTATTATAAAAGGAGGATTCTTCCGGGAGTTGTTATCAAGCCGAGAGTTTAATACATTATTTATTCGCTATTTTGCTTTGTTAGAGAAAATAGGATTTTTTATTGTATAATGGGAGCAAACAAAGCCGCCTGATAACTAACCTGATAAGTAACTTGTCAGTAATTATGTAAGCGTAGACGGAAGATTATTTTACATATGACTAGCTTTTTACTGCGGGTGTACTCACAGACAATTTAGTATAACTATACGCTTATACGGTGTAACATCCAAAATTTCACTGTGGTCATTTACAGTGAATAAGAAAGATATTTATGTTTTATGATTCTAGGTTCAAAGGTTTCGGCAATGCGTGATTTTTTGTATCAGTCACCAAAACCAATTTTGCGTCGGTTATCTTAACTTTCCATTTACCAATCCAATCTCTAACGCCTTTTCAAAATTTAGGGCCAAAAGGAATTGCATAACAAACAGTTATGCACGGCAGCTTTCTTTTCTACCATGTTTGTAAGATAATGCGTAAAATTGTGAACAACACTTATTATTCTCACATACATAATTGTGAAATTGAATGTGTAAGAATAATAAGTAAGTTTGTTTTAAATCATCTTTTTATTTTTATATTTTTATTTTATAAAAGGGACTTTACAATCCCATTAAAAAGCATGCTCAAAGAATACTTGAGTTTGAAAGTTACTCTACTTTGATACAGTTACTGTGTTCTAACATATCCTGATCTAATATTGATCCATCCGCGGACCGCAGTTGGTACTCACAAAGCTTCATGGTACTTCTCTGAGTGTTTTACGAGTAGCCCCCGAAAAGGAATAATTGACGAATTGGCAGCTGGTTGTTGAAAAACGTGCAAATTGAATAAGCCTGTATATACATAAAATATTAAGCTTTAAGCAAATTGTTGTCGTTTGGATAAGTTCCCAGAACACGATAAAATTAGGTATTATGTTTTTAACCTACAGTAGGTATTACATTATATTCGCAGCACTCTATTCTAGTAGAAATAAAGCGATTTCATTGTTTGCGGTTAGTCCGAACGCATTGCTCGCTTTTGCATAAAGTCGATCAGTTTTTTACATCAAGTGGGCGGAATAATCCTTCAAACGTAACATTTCAAGCAGATGAAAATTGTTTTATATACATGAATACAATTAAATAGCACATTTATGATTACTTATAAGTTAAAGGTACACTTCGACTGGAGAGGTGTTAGCACTCACACGATCCGTCGTGAGGCATTTCTTAATTCAATTGAAAGGGCGTGGTTTCCGGGTAGGTACGTACTTTTCTCCGGTCAACGTCGGCCAACAAGACGCTCAAAGACATTCTTCAAGTTTATGTAAATATCTTAAATATCTTATATTTGACTTTTATTCTATAACGTAGGCAGATCTTATTTCCCTAAGAAACAGGTGATGGTCTTACAGTCGACATATTGTTAATTTTTTTATATATGAGAAGAGTAGCAAACGAGCATGCAAAACTATAGTTCGATCGAGGAAGTACCACCACCGCTCTCATGATCTGCCGTAAAACATTACTTGCGTTTCGGTTGGAGAAGTGCGGTTGCCGGCTACACTTTCAAGTGAGGCGACCATCTTAGTCCTCAGGACTAGCAACGCACCTATGTTCGAACTCAGATAGGATGTCGGTCGTGTTTGCGATTGTACATAGATGTCTATGGGCTGCGACTACTTACCATCAGGTGGTTTGCATGCTCGTTTGATACTCTTCTGACATAAAAAAAGTTCAGGATTATATGTTCAGCGGTTACGGCTGCGTAAAACTCTGGGTCTGTTACCATCTTACCCTTTTATATATATGAATAGATAGTGATACGAAACCCGTATTGCGTAGTTCGACTTCCTTTTGACCGGTTAAAACAATAATAACATGGCCTTTGTAAAATAAGTGAGAGTACAAAAAATGTCTTGAATTCTCGACTTTGACTTCCGAGGGCGTCTCGGATTACAGATAATGGTGCGGAAGAAATTACTCAAAAGAAATTCTCCATTGTGACGAGCGTATAAGAATGTTTTTGAGGCCCTTGTTTTTTGTGATCAAAAATCTTTGTCGTCCTTTGCGAGAAACGGTTTTTCAATCGTAGTTCAATGAATAATTACAATGTTACGTACTTTGTTACAAAGGCATATTTTTTGTACCTTTTAGGAATACGAGATTTTTCATGAAAATTAATCATGTTCCATTTCATTATAGGCAGTCAGACTATAGTTCGTCCGGGGAGGTACCAATGCCGCCCTTATAATCAACCTCGAAATAAATTTTGTGTTTGGTTTGTCGATTAGTATTATAAGCGAAGCAATCACCTTAGTCCTCAGAATATATGCTCACGATGCATATGTGGATCGTAGGATTGTGTTTGAGGATTGCACCGAATATTTAGTACCAAGTATCCGGTACGCTTATTTGATATTATTCTATTAAAAATGAAGACCCGTGAAATTTTACCTTTGACAACGCCCGACGTTGCTTAATTTTCTTTATTTGCTTAACTTTGTCTCGTATTTAGTGTCTACAAGAGCTAGTCCTATTAACGTAAAAGTCAATCCAAAATTAATATTTCCGCGTAGGCTCACCACGCAACTATCAAACGAAGAAACTTTACGATCTCTCAGATAGGTATTGTTTACAAGATTGATACTCCATCTGTGAGCATCATGGCTTCTATTTCGGGACGGAGGTACAAAGGCGGTTTACGACTCACTCCTGTTTGATATTTGTAAATTGTTGGAACAGGCGTTATTTATGTGCCAGATAATGTCATATTGTGTTCCCCGAGTGTCGTTTTTGGGAACGGTGTTTGCCATTATTGACGATCCATGTGGCGCGGTGGTAAACATACCGGTTTGACACGCAACGTATTTCGTTTTCGATTCCTGACTGATTTAAATAATTCTTGAATTTAATTAAATTTCTGTTCTACGTCTGTGTGTTGGTGTCTAACTTCATAGCCCTTTACCAACTTGAAGCAGAGGTATTTTTTTTATTGTGATAGAGTAAGAAACGGGCATGTCGGCCATCTGATGTTAAGTGGTCACTGCAGCCCATGGACAACCACGTCCGATCTCAAACAGAACCGAAGTTCTATTAAAGGATG
>DWON01005042.1:0-15429 GCA_018251015.1 Phocides pigmalion okeechobee | reverse complement strand
GTCGCCTCCAATAATGTGTATCCGGCAACCACACCTCCTCAACTGAAACACAATACACGAAGAACATGTTGCTTTACAGCGGGTTATGAGTGTGGCGGTGGTACCGCCCCGGGCGAGCTCTAACGGCTCTACCACCTTATGTATGTCTGAAGATAATGTGTGCGTGTGAGTGCGTGTATTTGTTTGTACGCGTGCACGTGTGTGTGTGTTAAAAAATCTGTGACTACCTTCTATGTTATCAATGTCATCATGGTGACGGGCACCACAATCCGTCTACACAACTATTTATTTCTCATGTATTTTTTAATGTGGAAAAGCAGCAAACGATTACATTGTCTCTGCAGACTATGGACATCTACGTCTAACCTCAAATAGGACTTAAGCCCTGCCTGACGTCATACATATTGTAAATGCGTTTCTACTCGTAAAGACACAGTTTATTGTTTTGCTTTAAGTGTAACCAGCGATCGCATATCTCCAACCGAATTTGAATTTGATTATTGGATTTTATATTAGATGATTTTAAAAAGAAGTAGGGTCATCATTATGGCGATTTTACTTTATTACTAAAATTATAAGAACTTTGTCGAAACAAAGTGCTTCAGTCGGGAGTCAATAAGGACTAAATACTATCATTGCTCTCCCCTCTACCCCTACCCACGGCTAATTAAACAGCGTCTAAATAAAGACTTGTTCTGTATATAGGTCACAGAGATCAGAAGTTATCTCCATCTAGGGAACACATGTTGTAACATTTTGTTACGTCATTCATTAGCCCTTTTGCGGAGATTTTTGTGCCGCGCCTTCATGTTTTTTTTATGTTGAAAAAATAACCAACGAGCCCGCCATCGGCTGATAAATGGACTCTACAGCTCGTGGACATGCACGTCCAACATTACGAAGGACTAAATTCCTAACGTCGCGCATTGATGCGTTGTTACTCTTTAGGGCTGAGGTTGTCGCCTTGCTTGTAAATGTAACCGGAGACCGTAGCTCTCCTACAAAGACAAGTAATGCTTTACAGTAGATTATGAGGGCGACAGTGGTACCATCCCAGTCGAACCGTAGTCGTAGTTCTACCACCTTCAAAATTGTTATATCAGTAGACAAACATTGTAATAACTAATTGGTTTTGAATTCTGTTGCGATAATAAAGGTCCTTAGTATGATTTTTTTTTCATATATCTTCCATGTCATGACAGCGATCAGTAACAATTTTATTATATGTATGTATACATACATAGTTATAAAATTCATGTTCGTTATTGTTCTCGTAAACGTCTTGACTGATTGCGATGTTTTTTTTTCTCCTATAGTAAGAGTCACCTGTGTGGTTTGTAGCTAGTTGGGTCTAGTAGGTGCACCTTTTATCGAGATCACAAATATTTTAATTACATACATAAAAAAATCATATAAGTGGATTTTTCAGCTTATCATCATCTCTGAAAACATTTATAAAAATATTTTAGGTCTGCTTATATGTATATGTATTTATAGTCTTCTAGGAGTTTACCACAGATACTATTTCTAAATTATTTATGGACTAAACACTGTCCAATAAACAATGTAGGTCAAGTTGGTTTTGGCAAGCCATTATAAATGCTGGAATCAATGAATTACTAAACAGGTACTTGCAAATTACTCCCTTGACGTACGATAGCTGTTTTTGTATATTTCGGGTTTCTGCAGACCTCCATTAAACCACTGAAATCTCTCACCCCTGTTTGCACACAATGTTTAAAAAGAGGCAACAAGCTTTTTTGAAGTAATATATATATATGTATCGTGGATATTTTCTAGAAAACAATATTTGTTTAAATTGTAGTTTATAGAGATCCTTACACATTTCCAGTACGTAATAATTGCTGGCATAAGCTTCGATAAGCCACGGCGAATCATAAGGTAATGATAAAAGCGTGTTCGTGCATCTAGCGCATGCATGCTTAGCTGGTAGCATCGAAGGAGGATTGAGTAAGGAGATCTATGATACACCGTGAGGAGTCTCACACTTGATGTGCTACGCAATCTTATTCTAATTCGCAATTTAGATAGGGAATGGCAGGGGAGGAGCCACCCCGCTTTCATAACCCACCGTAAAACATTACTTGTGTTACAGTTGATGAGGTGCAGTGCCATGTACACTTTGAAGCAAGACCTTAGTCCTCAGGAGAAGCAACGTATCTACGAGTACGTTCGAGCTCAGATCAGATTTCAATCATGTTTGGGGATGAACGTGGATATCTGTAGGCTGCGAGTACTTAACATCAGGTGGTTTGCATGCTCGTTTGCAACTCTTCTCACATAAAAAAGCGTGTTTTCTTCATAAACCTGTATACGTAACATGTGGATCACGTATCTATATTAATTTACAGCTGCATTCACATGTGCCGCAATCGCATGCCGTAGAAGTAAGTCGCAGTCCATATAAAGCGCATTGTGTTGTCACTCTTTATGCGTTAAATGCATACGATTCGGCGAACGGCGGAATATGGAGCTTCGTGGAATGGCCAAGGACGTAAAAATAAAGGATGTGCTGACTTTTATTTCTGTTCGTGAGTCCGTGTGTGCATGTTTGAGGAGGCGGCTTTTTAAAGGTTTTGTTCTTCGTTGAATGATAAATTAGTGACAGTGGGGATAGTGTTTCGCACTTCTGAGTTTATTAATAAGCAAACTAACATGTCACAAGTAAACTAACATACATGGATCAATGTAATCTGATTAAATTAAATTAGTACAATGCCTAAGACGCTGTTGATATGAAATTGTCAGTTGGAAAAACTTCTTTTTATGTCCTAAATTTAGGTAGTCCCCATTATGATTGTAGAACAAAAGAACCCACTAAGCCACTTTAATGCGGATTGGAAATACACGTTAGTGGCATGTTTGTCGGAAGTTTTTGAGCCGCCGATAAGGTTTCCGACATAATTTAACAACTGCCATCTACACTTAACTGACTGCTTAAGGATCTCTCGAAGCCACGAAAGTGCTCGAAAAATACCACTAGCGGTCACCCATCCAATTTCTGACCGCAGCCAACGTCACTTAGCTTTGTCGATTATTTTGATCCACGCAAGCGACGCTTTCCTCTCATTCTTTAAATTGCCGCCATTGCGCTAGTGAGTAAGTAAGTTATTTATTCACTAAGTTATTTAATAAACAATTACTCATGCATACAATCGGTTCTCACGGCTATTTACACTCTATTGAGTAATTAGCATGTTGACCGGCCTGCGCAAAGGACGTTAATTTATCAATCAGTTGACTCACATTATGATTTGTGTGCAATGAGGTCAAGAGGTTCATTGTTTATAGGCATAATAGGTATTATGTACCTATAGTGTCTATTATAACTGCTTATCAGATCTAATCAATTATGAGCTTTTCACTAATGTATTAGTAAGCTTCACTTATTTATATACTACTTCAAAGTTGCAAAATATTTTTTATTATGTTTTACATGTTAACCATACTAAGGAAGATCTTGAAACTAATTATAATAAAAGCCGAAACTAAAGAATTTAAGGGAAGCCCGTGCCCATGCGGCATGGTAGCAACTAACGCAAGCTGCATTCCCACGCTGAATAGTGATCGCAATTTTCTGCACGAGATATGGGACAGACCTCTTGTCACCAACAGCACTGTGCAAAGCAATATAGTGACCGAAACAATAGTTGCTTCACAGCGGATTACGAGTAGTACCTATGCACGGTTCTTCAGACTGCTGTTTGCTATTTCTTATAAAAATAATATAATTATTAACTCCCAATTTGGTACCTCATGAACACGCATGATTGTATGTAATGATAACATTGTAGGCGGCAATTTTTTACGTACCCATATTAGATATATGATGAAAGATCACCATCATCTTCATTTTCGTTTTCAAATTTATCTAAAAGGTCATCTTAATCTTAGGCTAAATTTTATACTTCATTATATGTATCGCCATTGTTTTTTCAACTCCCGCCCTTTTATACTTTTCTTAAATCCTATTTTCTCTATGGCCAGCGTCAGTAATCATATCATCATAGAAAAATAATAACAAAGTATTTAGTGTCATAATTTCAACATTTTAACAAATTACATTAACCTCATTATTTGATTGTTTTTATAATTCATGTCACAATAGTATTGTCACATGTTATGTCAAAATCAAGGGCTGGTTCATATCTCGCGCAGAGAATTGCGATTGCTATTCAACGCGGGAATGCAGCTATTGTTCTTAGAACCGTAACGCGTAGGCACGGACCCCCTTTAGATTGTTTAGGTTAGGTTTTTATTATAATTAGTTTTAAGATATTAAATTAATAATAATTGTCACATCACAATGGAATATTTAATAATGACATAGAAAAATAGTATAACATCAATATCGTAACCTTGCAATGATGATTCATTGAAGCGATCCCGCCGCGCGTATTTTTAATTCAGTGATAGTAAAACATATTTAGAAATTTTATACAACAATGCTTGCACACAAATGTATCTCTTAAAGCTATAACAATGACGGCGAAAATTGAATGCAAGTTTTTCAATATTACCAAGTAAACTCGCAAATCACGCTTGACTTCGACTAAACTAGTTTTTTAGTTCGTTTTATTACATTTTAATTTTAGTTACACGTTCAAAGCGAATACACAATCTAGAACAATTGCTGGCTCCAGTCCATTTGGGACAGGGATTTCAATGAAAAGTTTTAATGAAAAAGTTTTGAACGTTATTAATATAACTTCGTGATATATGTTCCACGTTTATTCCATGTCACATTTTCAGGTGTTCAAATATTAATTGCGAATTTATACCTACAATCTAATTTATTAAACACTAGTGTCTTTCTGTGTGTGACTTTATTCGCACAGAATTCTATATTTAATACATAGCAATAAATCATTCAGTTATATTTTTTCATTGGTATTTGGGCAGTTAAAGCAAATCTATAAAAGGAATAAAAAAATAATCCAAATTTTTATCTTCAATGTTACCTGTTTTTTTAATATTTCAATTTCTATTTTCCCCTCTTTAGGGTAGAATTATTTTAGGGCTTATCCGGTAGCTCAGAGTCATTCAGCGTGCGATGGAGAGAGCTATGCTTGATATTTCACTACGTAACAAAATTCGTAATGGCGAGATTCATACACATCGCTTGAAGGACGAACTACAGATGGGGAAGAAATGTCCTCGAGTGGCGACCACGTCTAGGCAAAATGAGCAGAGGTCGTCGTCCAAACAGGTGGGCCGACGACTTGATAAGGATAACGGGTAACCGCTGGATGTAGAGGGCACAGAACCGGTCTGAGTAGCGGCATCTAGGGTTTTTTTTATTTGTGAAGAGTGGCAAGCGAGCATGCAAACCACTTGATGTTAAGTAGTCCCATAGGTATCCACGTACAACTATAAACACGATTGAAATCTCATCTAAGCTCGAACGTAGATACGTTGCTACTCCTGAGGACTAAGATAGTCGCCTCGCTTCAAAGGGTTGCCGGCAACCCCATTTCTCCAACCGAAACACAAGTTATACTTTACGGCGGATTATGGATACATGAAATATATCAATATGGGGAATAAAACAATCGATCTGAGTGTAGTCGGCATTACTTTATGACGGATTATTAGGGCGGCAGTGGCAGTGGAACTGGGAATGTGGCTTAGTTTCAAGAACACTAGTCGCATTCCCGCGTTGAATAGCAATCGCAATTCTTGCTCGATATATGAACCAGCCCTCTTGTTAGCGGCGTCGATCAAACGTTGGACTAATTGTTTGCATTCAGACTCCCACTAAACTAAATTAATATTAGAATTACGTTAATTACTTTCAAACTAATTTAAACGGAACATGTTACGTAGAGTTTATTTGAAAGAATTAAAGTGATGTAATTACACGGGACCGCGTCCCGTCGCCACGAATGTATCGTGTTACTTACGTTAGTGCTGGCTTGTTTGAACTTTTTCTTGAACAATTTCTGTTTTATTAGATACTAGCGACCCGACCCAACTTCGCTTGGATAATAGAGTATATATTTACTTATTTGTTTTTCTTTCATACACGCATCCAGTCATTACTTAGTTGCCTAAAACCTGACCTAAAAACTAGAAACATCTACTTTGGACGACGACTGAATTACTATATTGAATTTGACTATTTGCACCTAAACCTTCCTGTTGAAAACAGTGAGAAAATCCGTCAAGAACTTTTTGAGTTTATCACGAACAGACTCGACGAGGGACTTTGTTTTATAATATTTATAGAAGCTAGCTAGCTTGGTGGCTGTGTCTGCAACTTGGTTCTCGTATTCTTGAAGAAAAGTAGCGATATTTTCTTGTTATAATATCAGCTGTACATCAGTTACCCGTCAAAATTGATCTAGTCATATTGCACTTTTGTTTATTTAAAACTTTATCTTACCATAAATAGTGGTACAAAACTGGATTAGCTTAATTATAAAACTAATGCTTACGTTATTGACATGACTTTAAGCATTGCTTATTTGTTTTGTTGCGTATTACATCAAATTGTTTGATAAAATTCTGTTAAAGTTATAAATTCTGTTAAAATTATAACCGAAGAAGTGGTCAAACTGATGGATCGGTGCGCCATTTCATTTATTCATGGTTGCTACATACCAAAGTTATAAGATATCCCTTCGAATAAAAATACGAAAGTTTTAAATCCCTCAACACTCCCTCGGGACGAAAAACGGATATTGGAATACTACGCAAATTCAAAAACTTTTCAAATCGATGAATGTTATTGCTATTGTAATTTTGTTTGATAAAAAATTTTTTTCAATTAAAGTATCCGACTTGGCCACGTGGCCTTTTATTTTCGGCTTTATCCAGACTTTCTAACAGTAAAAAGTTCTCATGTACTCACTGCTGTAATTTTGGAATTGACATTACCTTATGTTATATAACCGGTACTCACGATTATAGTTTTTTAATTTTCAATTACAAAAGCGTTCGTAGTTTTAATTGCCAATTAAAAAAGCGTTACTCGTGATTACCCTTTATATAACATGATGTATAAATTGCGCGTTGACATTACCTTTTTATTTATAGACCGATTCAAATGAAACGATCTAAATGTTAAGTGAAATTTATCGCAAAACAGTGAATCTTAGTGAAAACTGCACTGAAGTCAGTGAAGTCGTTTCTGATTGCGCGCATACACGCATCATTCATCATAATCTTGAACAAAAAAGTAAAAAAAAATTTCAGTTACCGGGTATTTTGAGTTTAATAACCCAGAAAAATCTTTTTAATTCTAGGGTCGTCAAACTCTAACACATAAACTATTTTTTGTTGTTTACAAAAAGAAGATTATTCACACACTAAGTGTAATATACTTTCTTCTTTATCATGCTTATTATTAGATTTGTATTTTATTTGCGGCTGAAACAAACCTTACACTATCAAACCTTTTACTGCGTGACCCAACCCTGCCATTCAAATATTCTAGATAAATTATTGATAAATACAAAATTATCAAAACGGATATGTATGAACGGAACTCTGTGTGTTCAATAGATACTTTGTTCACTAGATATTTTGTCCCCTTCGCGTTGTAATTAATAATAATATTTATCATATCAATTATTGGTTTCATAACTCTCGATAGTTCTCGAGAGTTACTTGCCAAATTGATTATGATGAAGCGCTCATAGTTCATTCGTGTATTAGAAACGATATATCAATTTAATCAACAAGCAAAAGCAATTATTGAGTGTTACCATTATCTCTACATATGTGTATACAGGTAAATTAAATTGAAGTGTATGTTTTTAATATCAAGATATATGTATTTTAATGAGTGCATGTAAAAGTAAATATGATACATTTTACCACATAACGGATACTCAGGATTATCGTTTTTTATCGCCGATATTTGCCAGTTGCATGGATCGTGGTTACGGCTAAACTGCAGTTTATATGCACGATTCCGCGATGATTTACCTTTATCATATTAATATTTTGATATTTTCAAACCTTTAATACCAGACTATAGCTATTTAGAATGGCTTCTGTCAATAAATATGCTGTTGTATACGAACCATATTCTACTTGAAACTAAATAAAATTATTGTAATTTCATCTTCTACCTTCATTAAATTCAGCTCTCAAATATAAATTCCAACTGTAAATGTGCCGATTAAATAAAATCCTAAATAAATAAATTTAAAAAACAAAAATGAATGTAAACTATTCTTCTGCTACTTTTACAAAAACAAAACAATCGTGTTTTCACCTCCTTAGAGTAAGTAAAACAAATGCAATTCTGTTTGAACTTGAATCACCGCTGACTGCAGCGTCAAATATATTTCACAGTTACCTACTCAACGATCAGCCGTTATGCATTATGTCATAATTGAATCATCAAGTCTATTTATGTAGCTGGATCCATTTTGAATGCATTATGATCGCCTACGAAAATCCGGTGTTTGTACTAAATCTGTTTTATTCAAGGATTTTAGTTACTTGAGTTTAAACTAGTAGTAATCATGCACTTTTTTGTACCACAGAATACGCAAACGGAGATCCAGCTCATCTGGTGTTTGGTCAAACATGGACACTTGTAAACAATTTTACGTGATTCCAATTCGCCATTCTTATAGCTTGAAAATAAGGGACCCACCACTGTCTTTTAAAACCATCATGTATTAGAACAGTCTTGTCACATCTGCCACAAACTTACTTCTGTCCCACTGCTAGGAACAATTCTGCATTCAGAATTAGAAAGATTAGGTCACACAAACACGCTAGCCAAGTGCAATTCGGTAGACTTTACGCACCAATAGGAACTTTGTTGAGTGCTCTCAGGTATGCAAGTTTCTTCGTGACGATGGACTTTACGCTTGACGGTATAGTGATGAAAATCTTTAAAGCAACTAACAATTAATTTTAAATATGCAAATAACTTCTAAAAATCAAAGATGTGCCAGAGAATCAAAATCCAGTAAGGGGACGGAATATTAATTACTCTTCTATCACGGGTGTATATTACATTTACAGAGAAAGTGAGAAAGAAAACTAATTAAATTCAAATTCCAATATTTTATTTAATTATAAGGTATTTTATTTACAAATACATAATGAATCTTAAAGTTGAAATATAAAATCAGTTAATCGGCTTTGAGCTGATTGGGAGAAAAAACACTCTTGCCACTCCCTTTAAATCTATCATTGTCACTATACAATGATTATATATTTGTTGTTATAAGTAGAAAGTATGAAAATGTTTAAATTTCATTGTAATTCCGTATATTGTCACTCTTATTAAATTATTTTCCAACATATAAAAATAAGTAAGTTTAAAATAAGTCTACTTTAAGCGATGATAGTGAACCAGCACGATAGTTTCTATACGTTTTGTTGTAATATTCGTTATGATTTATTAATTCAGTCCCATAAAGGGAGTCTTGTGATATGCGACTAGTACAACAAATTGCCTACTTGTCATTCAGTGTTGGGACCACCAACGAATGGTTTCGTCATCAAACCTATAAAAATGATATATTGAACAGTGTGTAGTAATTTCATGTACAGTATGTAACGTTTATGGGAGGGAGTTTAACAAAATGTAATAATAGAAATAGAATTAATAACATGTGACGACGACCTGTGTGGCATAGCGGTAACTATGCCTTTTTTCCAAACCGAAACAGCTTGCGAGTCGGTGGTAGTTTATTAACATTCAAAGAGATACAATATAGATGTTAGGGTTCTATAAATAATCTATTTTGAATAAAAACACATATTTTCATTTTGATTTTTTTTTCATGCCATACGCAGTATTTCGGGTCTGATTGGTGGCTAAGCAAATATCGGAATGATTTACTTACGTTAATAATAATGGTAATAATTATATAAATAACAAGGAATACCTTAAAAGTAATTATAAAGTTTAACATAAACCAGCTAAAAGGAGTTTGAATGATGAATATCGTTTTTTGTTCTGGGTTTAGATGTATTTCCGTCTTTCTGTATGTGGATGGTACCCACATAAGAAACTCTAGTGATGTGGCTATAAGTGTAGTGTCTCTGCAGCCCATGAACATCCACGTCCAATCTTAAAAATACTAAAGTCTTGCCTACCGTTGGGCATACGAGTAGAGGCGTTTATACTTCTGAGGATTGAGATGATCGCTCCGGTTGGAAACAGCCGCAACTGTAGGCTACAACCGCGCCTACAACCAAGACCGACAGGAAATATAAATAATAACACAATGATTCGTTTTTGTG
The DNA here is from genome assembly GCA_018251015.1 of Phocides pigmalion okeechobee. Taxonomy (NCBI): domain Eukaryota; kingdom Metazoa; phylum Arthropoda; class Insecta; order Lepidoptera; family Hesperiidae; genus Phocides; species Phocides pigmalion. The sequence continues at coordinate 5,190 of DWON01005042.1, read as the reverse complement.
GTTGAAATTAATTGAGATGACGATATCGGTATGGTACCTAGGTATTCTAGGTTCGATTTCTTTTTATCCATCTAAATTACTGTAGACTTCTATTCCACGACTACGTGTTTGTATGTCTATCATTTTTTTCGTGTCAGTATGTAAAAGTACTTCGTTTTATTTTATACGACATCTTTTTGTGAATTTTGTGAAATCTGAGAGAGAGATTCATTTCATGAAAAGAAATAAAGCATTTTCAAATACAAACCCACGAAATTCAAAAGCGGATGCATCCAAATTCATGCTGGTATACGAATGATTTTAGGCGAAAATTTTCGCTTTGAATCTAATCGTGGTACTCCTGTCATCATATCTAGGTCAAAATGTTGGTGGCTGACGCTTAATTGCGGAAATACGAAGAGCTCTTTCTGTTTAGGGTACCGTATTTTTTTTATTTGATTCATCTCGTCTTAGCCTTAGTCCCGATCTATCTTTAATTTACTATACTAACAAGAACGATTTATTACCACTTAAACTAATAGACAATAAACATAAAAATAAAAAAACGAATAGAAACAAAAATACTCTCTACAAGAAATAAAAAACATTAGCCAAATTAAAAAATTAAAAAGTAAAACAAAATTTAAAAAGTACCATCAGGAGACATACCACATACATCAGCTATCTGTATAAATATTCAGATTAGTATCGGTACATCATTCCATTCAAAAATAGATATGAGAGTTTCGATATCGATTTTGATAGATACTTACATATATTTCAAAAGAGAATGTATGTTTAATTTAACTGTTATAAGTATAATTTAATATATTTTTTTCGTATGATATATGTCTGAAAAACAACAGTTAAATATTTCAATATGTATTTTACAAATTATACGCATTGTATAATAAAACTACAAGTAAATACACGTAATTTTAAATATTCGTAAATGTCTTAAAATTAATATGGGGCAACTACATTGTTGCCCTATGATTTTTATTTTGGGTCACCAAAATTTTTGCTTAGGTAAGTGCAATTACAAATAAATAATTAATATGTAGTAAAAAAGTGAAGAAAAACAACGATTAAAATTAAAAACAATATACAAAACAACCCTAAGGTAAAAATACTGCATCTACATTTTTACCCTTAGGATCAGTTCCCGAATGCTGGCAACATTACCTCAATGAATAGCTACGCTGTATTTGGGAATATTTTTTCACTGGCAACAAAAATCACGTTACTCCCGTTTCCCCATATCTAGGTCAAAAGCCAGGCGACTGATGTCGCTTCATTATTATTGTGTCAGATCCATATCTGTAGAGACGAGCTTGGATTCAGGCAATTTTCTCATTGAAAACCCTTAGCCAATTACGTTTCAAGGAAATTGGTGTCAGAGTCTCGTAATGATATTTAAGAAATATGCAAAGGGCTACACCACATTAGTTACCACAATCTTTAAGGTATTTTGCCGTTGATGGAAACTTTGAAAAAAAGCTTACTAATTTATTTCCAAAAGGTTTAGGACAGGAATAGGTTGGGGGCTGCGCTGATAATACTCTTGTGTTTTTGTTCATATATTACATGTTCAGACAGCGATCAGTTACAATTTTATATTTGTACAGAATAGATACACGTAGATAAAACAAGATTTTAAGGCATCCAATTGTATATTTAGATTAATTAATTAAGAGAATTCATTATATAAATATAATCATAAAATTTGATCATGCTATCGTTGCGTGGTGGTATTTTCAATACAGTTAATTAGCCTTCTAACATTAACATTGAAGGCTTTCAAGTTCGATATTGAAGGGTGTTATAAAGAGATGAAATACTGTCGTATTAAGAACTAATACAAGTATGAGGCTGTATACACTTAATGTTACACAATGAAAGACTCACTTTAACCTAATAGTCCTTTATTTAATTTCAACTATTATTTATAGCTAAAGATTAGCAAAAACTGATTCGCGAAATTTCTGGCCACTTTATCAACTACCCTCTCATGTCCTCACCTCGCCTCGTCACGCCTACCTCACCTTGTCACAGCACAACACAATATTGAAAACCAAAATAAAAATCTAAATATTTTTTTTATTCAAAGTAGGTTCTTAACAGAACTCTTTTTGAACATCAATAAACTACCACCGACTCGTAAGTTGTTTCGTTTTGGCGAAGAGTCGACGAAAGAAACTCCAAAACACACACTTTCCCTGCGACGTTCAACACTGCATTGTATTACTTGGCGGAAGGCGCTTGCGGTTATACACATTTGTCGTGTACAAACAAATCTGTATGGATTAGGGACGAATAATAATGCTGTAATTATGTCGGCGCTACAAAACTGGGGACGGACGTTACCTTTGTGTAGTCGTAAATGATTAACAAATGCTAAAAATACAATATTTCAGTGAATTGTCGGCGCATCTTCAGTCTAGAGAATACAGCTCCCGATTAGTGCCGCCTCCCGCAACGTGTCAAAGTGTTAAGCCATCTCACCACTGCTTCGTTACATAAGTTTCTAGAATGCTTCAAGGTTAAGGAAAAGACTTTAGTCAGGACTCCTAAGCACTATTTGTTACAGATGTATGAAGCGAAACTTTATTCCAACTGGACTACACACCCTGATCCATGAAGTATATTTGAAGACTAACGGATTTATCCTAGTTTTTGTGGAAAAGATATGCAAATAGTCTGGTACTAAAATACAAAAGCGACGGCAATGCTTACTTTCGAGTTCACATCTGTTCTAGTCGCGAACTTCGGCAACTTATATTGTTTTAGGACTTGAAAAAAATAAAGAGTAGATTAGGCTGAATCCTCGGATTTGGAATGACAAATGGATAGGCTTATGCGCTGACTATGAAGGGAAACACGGAATAGCTATTTCCTTTTATTGTATTAGAACGGAAGTGACTTGTTTATAGCCAGTTAGAAGCTTGAGTTTGTACGTACGTTGAATTATAGCGGGGCATTGGTGAAATGTAAAGCTAATGGACTCCTGTTACTCCAATTATCACTTTTCATTCACGTAATCCAAAGTGAAACTCTAATATTCCACTTCCAAAAGACTTCCAAGAGTATCCAATTATTGCTTAAGTTAGAGAGATGCGCTTATCGCCTACATTTTAAAGCAATGCGACTCTCTTAAAATTCGTTTTTAAGAGGTATCTGGATATGTACAATATTACGCAGGACTTTAACGTTTGTTAAACTGATCGTATGATGGGCGTAAGATGTCCATAGGCTGCAAAAGATCATTTAATATCAGGTGGCCTACATTTGATGACTTTAGTTCTGTTTGAGATTGTATGTGTTTCGAGCGTGGAGTATGTGTCCTAGTCTTGTTGGAGATAATTAGATTTTAGGCCATTTTTGGAATGTTCGCAAAATATTTTTGTTGAAAACTATTTATTTGTGGTTCTGTACTATAAGCTGTAGTTAATGTACTTATGAACTCTAGATTTTTAGAAACTGACTCTTAGTACTTGTACTATAAGATCTTAGTTTTGAGACTTAATTCCCTGTAAAATCTTCCTTTAAAAGTCTCAGTCAGTTCTGATAAGTAATTACGCAAATTGAACACATATAAACAAAAAGCTATTATTATATTAATAGCTGTTTAATGTGCCGTGTCGTGGAAGCTTAAAGCAATTGAAGCTTTAAAATTAAGGCTATAATAACCTCTGATGTAAAATATGATGTTAAAAGCGTAATATCCGTCCGTGGCATCGTAGATCTTAAATGGATAAACCGATTTTGATTCAGATTTTTATTGTTTGAAAGATCTTGATTGAGTGTTATTGACTATGATTTTGCAATCTCTTTAGCTGTTTGACGATGTCACTTTATCATCATCATCAGCTATTTTCTAATAATTGAAGATATGTGAGCCACTTCTGCTCACATACCTTCAATAATTAGACTGGTCAGACCGAAATTTAGTATCCAATCAATTAGATGACATTACAATAGAGATATCGTATTTGAGCTTATCGGAATACGTAGTCTGAATTAGCTAGTCGAAATTACACTGATATCGAATAAATATTTAAGTATAACACAGCATATAAATTGCATCTTTGAACATACCGATTTAAAAAGTATCTGGAAACTTTTCAAAATGTCATTTTAAAATTCTTTAGTCATCTCTCACTTTGTGTGACTTTTCAGTACATGCTTATTGTATTTGACATTGACAGTAATTATTTCTAATGCGTATAGCATAAACATTAGCTTTCTGCACTCCTTTTCCATATAAATTTGGACAATGCCAAAACTTACACTCTTCCATGCGCGCAATATACTTGAAAGAGGTTCAAAGTTTTCTCTTTACTTATTGATATATAGTAAATAAGTTTTCATAAAATTCATTCACTTTCATAACTTTCTAAAGGTGGGAGAACTATAGTTCGACCGGGTAGGTACCACCACCGCCCTCATAATCCGCCGTAAAGCATTACTTGTATTTCGGTTGGAGAGATGCGGCTACCGGTTACACTTTGAAGCGAGGCAACCATCTTAGTCTTCAGAAGTAGCACAACGATTCTACGTTCAAGCTCAGATAGGGCATCAGTCGTTTTTGCGGTTGTACGTGGATGTCTATGGGCTGCGCATACATACCATCGGGTGTTTTGCATGCCCGTTCTTCACACATAAATAAACTCATACCGGATTTAATCAGGTTTTTCGCTCGTTTGACTCTAGTACTAAAATATGTATAAGCGTAGGGGTATTGTTGATATCACGGCGGATGATCTCAGTGACGGATTTAGAAGTCAGCTGTTCCGCGGCCAATGCTTTTGTTTACCGTCCATAAAATAGACTATCATTGACCGATTTGTCTCACCGTTATTGTGTAAACGTGAAGCGAGTAGAAGGCTCTATGAACTGTTTTGTTTCGGTTAGTGAGATGCGGTTGTCGCCTATGCGTATGGCAAGGCGAACATAAGTTTTCTTTTTTACGTGAGAAGTGTGGTAAACCAGCATACAAGCCACCTAAAGTTAAGTAATCGCAGCTTATAGACATCCACGTGCAACCACGACTCAGATCCTCTCTGAGGACTAAGATGGTCGCCTCTTTTCATAGTGTAACCGGTAGCCGCATCTCTCCAACCGAAACAAGTAATGCTTTATGGCGGATTATGAGGGTTGTGGACCACCACAAGGTAGATGGTAGAACTATAGCTTGACCGGGGAGGTTGG
>DWON01005041.1:0-15429 GCA_018251015.1 Phocides pigmalion okeechobee | reverse complement strand
TTTCTTTATGTGAGAAGAGTAGCAAACGAGCATGCAAACCACCTGATGTTAAGTATTCGCAGCCCATAGACATCCACGTATAACCACAAAGAAACCGAAATCCTATCTGAGCTCGAACGTAGATGCATTGCTAATCCTGAGGGTCGCCTCACTTGAAAGTGTAGCCGGCAACCGCAGCTCTCCAATCGAAACTCAAGTAATGCTTTACGGTGGATTATGAGGGTGGCAGTGGTACCTCCCCGGTCGAACTATAGTTCTCTCACCTTTATAAGCTATGTAGTGTGTAATCTACGTTCTAGTAACGAAATGAACGGGTATCTATTCTACTTGATATAAAGTGGTTGCAGTAACCGTGAACATTTGTAAACGCAAAAAGGTTTTAAATTAATCGTATCCTATGTATGGTTGTTTCTTTTCATTAACTATGCATAAGCATATGCATATATATGCATAATTACTATTATAATTGAAATGAATATTTAACCATAAATACGAAGCATGTAATGTCTATATAACTAAAACTCTAGCTCTATTGTTTTAAACGGAATTGGTTACAGATGTTAATTGGCGATAGCAACCTAATACTATGAGATGGACTGCATGCATGATTGCTACCTCAATTTAATACAAAATCTCTCAATTTTATCCTTCATTCTGAATTTCTTAACAGTGCTATCAATATCCCTATTTCGACAATGCAGGTGGCGTGGCTACGCGTGGACACGCAGACGATCCTGACGATCGCCACGCACGTGATCACAAAGAACCATCGAATAGCTGTGAACCACAGTGACCGAAGAGTATGGTTCCTCCATATCCACGACGTCCGCCAGTCGGACCGCGGCTGGTACATGTGCCAGCTGAACACAGACCCTATGAAGAGTCAAACTGCCTATTTAGATGTTGTTGGTGAGTTTTAAAAGGTTCACGATAGTCTTGTCTATTATAACTTAATCGTTAATTGTAGAAATTTACACGACAATTATAACTCACCGATTTTTCGAAGTTACAAACGAATTATATTTTGTTTGAATGATAAAAAAAAGCGTTGTGACGATACGTACATGTCCGAGAGTACTCCATAAAATTCTCAGAAGTATTTAAAGACCACTATTCATGGTCAGATTTATGACCTAATATTCTGAGGGAAAACCATATAATGTGTTGATGATGATCTGATGATGATTGAAAGTTTTAATACTGGTAGTGTGGGACTTTATACCTTATACTTCCCGGAGAGACTTACGTCTTATTTAGAGTTTCGGGCGCATAAAAATGTTAATATTAATTTCTATTTAGATTATAACTAATATTGAACAGTAAAATACTTTATTTATCATAGATATAATAACCTAAGTATTAAAAATATAGCCATATTATTGATCGATATATCGTTCGATATATCATGACTTCGATATACTCGTATCTTGTTCAATATATCGAAGGCACGATATATCGAACAAGAAAGATTACGTTCGGTCCACGGATCGATTCGTGGAAAATTATAAACGTTTCTGTGGTACGCAACACCAATTAATTAGTTAAGTAAGTTTAGTTCACGCGTGTTGCTATAAGACAGGCAACATTGTTCAAGATTAACGGAAGTTTTAAGAACTTACTACAGTAAGAATAAGACAAGAAAGTAAAGACGAATGTGGTGATGCCAAAATCAAAAAGGTGTTTATCCTAAAAATAATCATTACAGCTAATGAATTTAATAATGATTCTCTATACCCTAAAAAAAAAAATTTTCGTTCCTTGAATTTCTTTCTTGGATATTCGCTGCAACAGCTGCAAAAAATATTTTTTGAAAGCCATCGATGCATTGGGGATTTCTTGTGTACTGTAAATTTCCACAGACAATGATAAATAATTATCATCTAGTCAATCTACCTTATCTCAAGGCTTACAAAATATAAAATACAGATACATAATTGTATTCGTATTTAGCCACTGAATACCTAACAGGTACTTTAATTTAATATGTTTACTTAAAAAGAGTACCTACATTACTTGGAGCGACACATTACAAACATTGCCCTTGTAAATATATTTTTCATTACTTAACTACGGTATCTATCGTTTTTTCCTTAACGACAAGAAACAGATGTTACTAAAGCACTTGTCTCAACGGCAGCAAGAAGCTCGCTTAATAGTAATAACTTGGTATCATACAACACTGAAATGCTATTTCAAAATTATCGGGGACTATATAACCGTCTGAAACGAAATTCGTAAAGAAAGAAAAATGACAATCAGTAAAATACATCAGCAGAAAAAAATATAATTTCACCTAGTCTTATTAATTGATATGTAATTTTTGTAGATAAAATTTGAACGATGAAATGATTTATTAATCTCTTGGTGTTACAAATTCCTAAACGACTATAATACTTTACAATGTTCCTAAAACGGGCAGTAGAATCGCATTGGTTCAACTTAATCCTTATATATTATAGTACCATAATTATATAACATAGTATTTATATCATGAAAAACCATTCAAAATCAAAGCCTTTATAAAAATAAGTTTTACACGTCAAAACAACATCATGAAAATTTATCATGAATTACAATACATGCAGACCTTCTTGTGCATTCGGTTTATAATTTATTACACCGTTTGTCGTTTAATTGTTAACTCTATGGCATGTAGATAAAACAGATCTAAAATGACCATAACATCGTGTATGTTCTTGAACATGGCTCTTGGTATCGTCGTTTCAATTAAAATATAATTGTTTCTATAATACATATCTAACTTCGCTGTTTTTAAAATGTAAAAAATATGACGTTTTGCTAACTCCATGCAGAACGAAGAAGTAAATCTCCATTTGTGCGTTCTTCGAATTTACACGGTAAATCTCTACTGCTGTTACAAGGCAGAAACAAGTGTGGCGATAGTGCTGTCAAAGGCAAACATCAAAGAGGTTTGCTGCATTTAAAATTAGTTTTATGGTAGGCAATTACTTACTTGAGGATTTCCCATAGGCACTCAGAATTATGAACGCTTCCTGCTAATTGGAGTCAATTTTTAGCTCCCTGCTTTATTTAAATCTATGGGTAAGCTTAGAAAATCAAAGTTGTACAAATTTGGTAAGATCACAAAAGGAAACTACATAGAGGGAATAGAAAAGATAAAGGGTTTTCCTTATCATCAGTAAGAGACCAGCGCACTAGAGGAGGAACTGCCACACACATTTCAAACCCCCACTTATAAATTATACGTAATAAGTAAGACTACATGGCGTTTAAACGAAAAGCTCTTACCAAAGGAGATGGCAATGTTTGTCTTTACTTTAAGTTTTCTACTATAAATACTTAATTATGCTTGAACTAATGTTTAACAGAAAACTTCTTTAAAACAGGATGCTGGAGCCATTTTAAAAAGAATTTCTTGCACCACGTTTTCCAACATTTATTCTTTATACCCCCGAGAATGCAAGATATACACTCTTTTCGTATGAACCAAGTTTATATTCTTACGTTATTTTATTTAAAAACTAATGCCGTTCCGACTTTAACACACTCAAACATCACCATATAAGTGCGCTTAATATTTCAGTGTTCTATTTAATTTGTCATAAATTAAATCCAACGCATTTATTATGTTATTTTACCGAGTATCATTATGAAATAGAATAAAATAAGAAAGTAGTACAGCCTGTAAACTTAATAGACATTAAACCAAAATTTATGGAATTTTCGTACATAAACCGCAGAATCCAATACGGACAATAATCACTAAGAATCGCTTTAGTAAAAAAGATATTGCTTAATCTCACAGTTGAAACCTCGTTCAAGGTTTTACAAAATTATAGAGTTTCATCGATTAAAACCATATCCAAATCTCCAACAAGTTACCAATCTCCATCTGGTTCCTAATCTGAAAGTACAAATACGAAAAAAATTTTAGTCTTAAAAATGAATAATCAAAACCCATACCAACATCTATTCTTTTTAAAGTTACACTACTAAATATAGACTACCTAAAAAGAAAGACAGGTAAGAAGTCGATGCTGCACAACTTCTTAACCCCAGTATCATCCATATTTCCATAGGCATATAGGTTGAATACAAATATAGAAGGACATGATATTCGTTCAATCTCGCTCAGTGGTTTTACTGTGGAAGCAGTAGTTATATGTCATTGTCTATAGAGAAGAGTAATAACCGAGTATGTAGTTTACCTGATGTTTAGTATTCCCCACTGTCCATGTACATCTTCATACAACCTCAAACAGGACGAAAGGTCAGAGTTAGAGGTCGTAAGTAGACGCGTTGCCACTGCTGAGAACTAATAGGGTATCCTCGATTCTAAATGTAGCTGTTATATTATATTAACTATTAATTAATAAATATTATATTAACTTACTGTATTACTGTCACTTACTAGCCAACATATGTATATGAGTGCATCACATAATGTATAAATTTTATGGAATATTTATGAGTGACAAGTATGCAGCCGGCCTTTTTTATGCAAATGAAGGAGGAAACGGGTGTGAGATCTACTTAAGAATTAAGTGGCTGCTACAGGCCAAGGACGTCTGAAATAAAAGTGTAATCAAAAGAACTACTACTTTAATTTAGATGTATTTTTGTATTATTACATGGTTAGAAGATTGGTGAATTTGAAATACCTAGTGCATATTAAATTAATCCGTCAACTATATATGTATATATTCATCGTAATTAGATCTAGCGATTAATAAAAACACCCTAAGTTTATCTTTAATGTGTTGGTTTTTTCTTTCTATTATTTTGAAAAGTTTTAAATCTTAACCCTAAAATTGAGTTCCTTGTGATACGGTTACAATAGAAATATACACCAACTAGTTCATAAACACCGAGACCCAAAACAGAATTGCGAAGTCATAATTTACATTATATCTACTTGTCCAGAGATCGTTTCTAAAATTGCTTCCCATACCGGTATCATGAACAATATTCCTTTTGAAAAAAAAAATTAACAGATTTTCTTTTTTTTTTCATTTCTTAACGTTCAAATCTTTTAAAGCCTAGCAGTGAAATTCCGAGCAATCCGCACGCCTTGCGCCTTGCAGTGATAGACATATTTCAATTTCCGCACCGCATGCGAAGAAACGCAATAAGCACTCCATTGCATGGAAGCTCGAAGAACTCGTTAATGCTTATCTGAAATTCAACCCAATATTCTATAATAACATTGTATTTCTATTGAAAATGAGCCAACTTGTAATTGACATTGAAAGTTAGAGATAACACGCAATCTGTTTTGACCGAGGCGGAAACAATGGGTAACACTACTAGAAATTTCTGTTAAAATAATATTTCTAATTATTACCATTACGCCTTATTATAAGCGATATTATTCTAGCGCGTGTTGCTAAAAAAACTCATTAAACCTAGTAATTAGAGACATGGAAAACCAAAAGGAAATCTGTTTGTTACATTTTACGAAAATTACTTTAACGCTTGCATTAATTACATAGGATAACGTTTCGCCACGACTGTGTTTATTTTATCCACATTTCCATTATTCGAATTAACTGCATATTAAGAAACATTTTAAATTAAAGTTACTGCCTAGACAACGTTCATCTTCCTGTTATATAATTTATTAACAAGATAACACCGGGACTATGTTTCGTTAAAGCTACTGTATACATTCGAACATCAGGTTTATTTTAACTTCCTAATGCTTTCTTATATGTTTAATCGTCTATTTTTCAATATTTAGTCGTATTTATAATAAATACATACAAAGATTTGGGGCAAACATCGGTCTCATGCTGAAATATGATTTACTAGTGGGCGCAGCGGACGTTGTCCCGGTCTGAAAAATCTATAAGCAATTTTTTTGCAAAATGTATGCCAGGTTCTACTAGTTCCGATATATCAGATTTGTATCAGTTTCCAGTGTAATAATTAATAATAATTATTATAATTAGTGATAATTTATTGGGTCTAATTGTGAATCTAAACCATTCTCAAGTCCCCCAGAACACGAAAAAATCATCACAATCGGTCCAATCGTTTAGGAGGAGTTCAGTGACATACACACGCACACAAGAAATATATATATAAAGATAGGCATATAGCCGCAACTCCTTCGGTCATCATCCACATTTACGTCAATGTCCACTCCTGTCTTAATAAATGATGTTAAATAATGTAGGAAAGGTGTACTTTAGTTCCTCCAGATATCTTGGATTATCCGACGAGCAGCGACCAAGTAGCAAGAGAAGGTGCCAATGTGACGCTGCGGTGTGCGGCACACGGCGTTCCCACCCCCACCGTAGTGTGGAGGAAGGAAGCTGGAGACTTACTGCCTACTTCTAACTTTAGTGATACACATAGTAAGTATTTATCTTCGATAACTAGCTATTTATATGTCTTCGTTGGTATCCCCGACATACATTTTATAATACTGGCAGTTGATATATATACGAGTACATAGCCTTCTTTAGTTCATGTTTTTTCAAATATCAAAAATGTCAAATTATTCAATATATTGATGTATATACAAAATGTAAAAACAATATTTTGCTTCATCATTTCGACCATAACCAGCATCAGATTTCTGTCCACAACCTCCACCTTTAAGTCTTATATGACATTATTAGATCATTTATTAAAATTACTTATAGTTTAAGCAACGAGAAACAATCCAGTCTTTAAAATACAAGTTAATAAGAATGTCGGTTATAAGTACAATTGACGATATAACTTTTTAAAACGTCTAAAGTATGTTTATATTTACATAATAAAAAGAAAAATGTTTCTGCCTTGGTAAAAACATGTAATACCTCCACAGTCATATTAAGCATACTATGTATATATACATAGGTTGTAAAGTAAAAACACAAATACGCTAATTGGTCAATTTTGTGGAGAAGTATTGTTTGGTATTAAATACATAATCGTCGCAATAAATCTGCGTGAAATTTAATATGAAATCACAAATTATTTTAAACATTCTCGTTGGAAACGTGCAACAGGATTCCCTGTTACAGCTTTGTTCGAATTCCAGGAATTTCCTCATTGTTGGGTAGTAATTTACAACTTCATTAGCGTTACTACAGTTTATTGAAGAAATTAATGATAACAAAATTATATTATTAGAGTTAATTAATAAAATGAAGTCAAAGTATTGTTCGTCCAAGTAGCTTTAGGGAACTCGTATGTAACAATATATTGTATAATAATCGATTGTGAACGCAATATGGAAAACTATATGGTAGGTAATGTTTGTATTGTTGAAATTGTACTTTCGATATTATCATATGTGTCATATACTTATAACTTTACAGTATTATTGTTTGCACAGACTATTATTGTGCATAAATACTGAATCGATATTTCGTTTGGAACAATTGCAATATTGGAACCATTAAAATTTGTATCTGATTTTAATTAATTCCGTTTCGGGAGTATGTTCATGAAAATCTACACAACAGTATCCAATGATATTATCTCCATAACATTTTAAATTACTCTAAGATATATATAGAAAAAGGTTACGTCGTGGCTCCTTACATCAATTGACAATACACGTTGTTCGAATACTTTTGACTTCATGGACTAAATATGTTGGGCTAAGAAGTGTTCATAGTAGTTAACTATTATGTGTATTATTAGATATTGATTTAATTATTCTTTAAACAGATTCTTCGGTAAGTGGGGCGGTGTTACATCTAGTTAAAGTATCAAGACTCCACATGGGCGCGTACTTGTGCATAGCGAGCAATGGAGTACCGCCCTCTGTCAGCAAACGAGTCATGCTCGTCGTGCACTGTGAGTTTATTCTTTCTTTTTTGATTATTGTGTTTTTCTCTATTCATTTTCTGTTTTCGTCTTCACCAAACCGTTACTCTTCCACCGCGGGACACTAATCTCCTCTTGAAATGAGATGGTTTAGGTTTAGAACACACAAGTTTGAGAACTCTCTTGAATGTAGATTTTCTTGTGGAAAGTTTCCATTTGCCATTGAAGCCATTGAGAGTTCACTTTAATACATGCATACTGATGACTAGGGAAAATCAGGTAATCGATGGTGCAGGCTAGGATTCTAATGCCGGATTCCGTATGTGAGAGGCCAGAATCTTAGACACAGAGAAATGTAACACTATAATAAGGTTAAATGTAGCTTGCTACTTATATTTGTTTTCATGTCTTTTATACCAGATGACACCATAGTTAGACTAAATAAATTTAAATTTTAGGTAAACTTTCAGTACACATAACAAGCATAAAGAACTAATTTGGACAAGAACTCACTCTTAGAGTGTTATTTGAAGAGGACACTTATATTTTAAGTATTGATTAGTAAATGTAAAAATTAATATATATTTAATACAGATGAAAACTTTCTATCAGTATTAATATTATTCTATTTTATTATTTTATGCAATAAATGTCTATACACTTTGTTTTTATGTATTATATTACAAAAATGGAGCTACTCTGAAAATTACGATTTACCACTAGACCAAACTAATTTAATTTTCTCTGGCAACATAAATTTAAACGCAATGCTAATTAACTAAAGCAATTTAGATACTTCATTGTCTGTAGCTAATATATATGTAAAAAAGTAATTTTTCGAAGTTTTCCCAACTTTAGCATTTGTTAGCATGGTGGTAGAACGTTAGTTCGACCGGGACAGTAAGAGCACCGCACATATCATTCGCCATAAAGTATCACAAGTGTTTAGGATGGAGAGTTGATGATGTAGTTGCCGGCTACACTTACAGGCGAGGACATTTACGTAGAACCGCAGATCTAATTTCAAATATGGTTGAAGTTGTGCGTGGATGTCCATCAGCTACTGCGACTCGTTAACTTCAGGTGATCGGGATGCTTGTTTGCTACTCTCCCCACATAAAAAACTTCAAATTATCAAAACGTTATATACTATATTACGTGGAATTCATATTGCTTTGTTGTTGATTCAGCGATTTTGAATTTGTTGAAAACATAACCATTTACAAGTTTATTACAACACCAGGTTGATGAAAAATCTTAATATGAATACAATGTTATCATTTCTTGTTATCACAGGTCTCTTAAAACAAATCCTACAATAACATACGTAACCATTATAACATATTGCGGCAACCTTAGGTTTATTGTGTTAGGATTTGCTACTGAAATAGAGTGAATATAATGTAGGATTACGTCTCGAGCGAAGCGTTGTGCAGGAAAATAAAACTATGATTCCCTGTATATTCGGTTTGTTATGAAATGTCCCACAAAATATTCTTATAGGTATGACACAAATAATAAATAATGTTACCAAATATCTAGGTAAAAGTTCAGTATTACAGAATAGCATTCTTTATGAAATTGTAGAAGCAAGCGAGGCTGTAGTCCAATATTAAATTGTCACTGTTAGTTCTGGACATTTGTAAAGAAATCCATGTAGAATAGAAGTCCTACATAAAGTCAATCGCTTTTGAGGCCTCAGATAGACATAATGTAAACAAATAAAAATATTTTTCACCCTAAATTGGCCCTCTCCCCTTTACTTGCTCTACCAACATTTAATTGTATCGTATATTAACATCATGCTGGGAATAACGAAACGAAATACTTTTTAATGCACATTAGGGGAATAACAAACAAGCATGCATATCACTTCGTCGCTGCAACTCAATCAGAGCTTACGCCATGTCTGTAGTCACATGTTATTTACATGTGACTACAGACAGGACGTAAGCCACATACATTGTGGTTGTACATCCACGTACAACCACAATGAAATGAAATCTGAAATCCTATCTGAGTTGGATGGTAGATACGTTGGTACTCCTGAGAACTGAGATGATCGCCTCGCTTGTAAGGGTAGCCGGTCACCACTCCTCTTCAACCGAAACACTAGAATTACTAATCGCCTATAAATGAGAATGTCATTCGTAACTCCACGGATGACCTATCGTTCTTTCACCTGTAAACTGTTACTAACTGGATTTGTCGAAGACTGTCTTGACTATTGTATAAAAAATGACACAATGTATACTCCCAGCCGATGCTCTTTCAACTTGTTAATAATACGGTATAAAGAAACTATTTGTAATTCTAAAATTTCTTTTCAGTTCCACCAATCATGACAATACAAAATCAACTGGTTGGTGCTAAAGAAGGTGACACCGTTTATTTAGACTGCCATTCAGAAGCCTTTCCTAGATCTATTAACTATTGGACGATTAATGACCAAATCATATCACAAAGTAAGTATTTTACTTTAATAACATTTATTAACTTTTAATGACAAGAATATAAGGTAATATATTAAGGAAATATAAAAAGTATTTGTTAATATACTTTTTATACTAGGTGTGTATAAAAAAAATACTTAAAAACTTAAAAATCATATCTTGTGTTGCTTCGATGTCATTAACTGAACAAATAAATGTTTTTTGATTCTGAAAGTATTTAAAACTTTGCAATATATTCATTTTTCGAGTATCTAATCTACAAAAAAATTAAATGTGAAAATTTTGTTATTCGTTACCTTTAATGATTCGTGACGTTATAAATCGTTACGTTTAATGACATAATCATTTGATAGAATTTTAACTAGTAGACAGTTTGTTCTCTATATTAATAATTAATTTAAATATATATCTAGTATAGTTTGGTTTAAAGATAAAATTAATTTTATTTAGTTTAAAATATGTAGATTAAATCACAGATAATATATAGGCGATGGATATTTATGTACTTTCCAGTTTCATTTTAAAAGGTTTAATGTATATATTTAATAATGATTTAAGCATTATACGTGCGAATGAGGTGTGGTAACTAAATAGTGTGCATAATTTAAATATGCTCGTAGATTTATACGAGCCAATACAAATTGGTAATACAACAATTAAACTGGGCAAACTCATTTATTTCATGAAATTGCGATGTCCATTGATATTTTATTGGTCCTGACAACGATTTGAATAGATTTCGATTTACACTAAATTAGACAATTAGGACGTTGCATTTATTCGACATTATCGTATTGTTCTTGTCCATTTGCATTCAAATGTGGAAATCCATAGTTTTGTATATAATAGAACTAATATACAATCTGTGCACTTAATATTAAGTGGTCGCTGCCGTCTACAATTAACTCACAGAAGAAATGTTATCCTTGATGACAATAAAAGACAGCAAAATTCCCAAGTTTGCCTTACGTATTGTTCCAAGGAATATTTTCACATTATACTATATTACGATGTAAAAAAAATAGCACATCGCAGCATATTGCGATATTCAAAAGAAAATATTTACATTAACGTAGTTAGTACATGTAGGCTATTGGGTGCAAAATAGTTATCGCGGACCACAGTTATCCACATTCACGGTCAAATAGAACTGAATTCATATCTTTAGTGAATCGTTACTCCCGTGGACTACGCTACATGCCCTGCCTACAAATGTATTCGGCAACCTAACCATTACGACCGAAACACAATAATTTAGGTATAATACCTATTTTATTTGAAGTTAGGCGCAAATGTCCATGACCATTTACCATCAGATAGACTGTATGCTCATTTCCATTTCAATAAATATTTTATATTTATTTATTAAATAAACTTTTTATTACGATTTTAGTTAATAAGAATGTGGACTTGCGATAAGAACTTTAATTAGATATAAAATAGGTCATATAATCTGCTACACTGCAATAGTTCTTTCACTTGTAGATTTCTTAATAGTATTCTTATAGTTTCGTCTTGAGAAAAATAAAGATGAATTCATTCGATTACCAAACAGCAATTATCTTCACTTGTCGTGAAACAAACTTGATTATTAACTATATTCAATGCTGAAATATGGCAGTAGATATAAGCTCACAAAATATATAAACCTATGGATCTGTTTATTTTTAAAATATGTTAAAACCTAATTTTGTAGATTTAAGTAGCCTATTTTGATTCCGTTACGAGTCTCTGTTTTATGCTATTTCTTCTAAAATATATTTTCTATAGTAGCAACATAGGCCGACGCAATTCTATGTCTTTTGTTATACGAAGACTAATTAATGTGATGGAAGTCCGTTCCTTATTCAATTTCTGACGTTAATTACGAGATGAAAAAGTACCTTCATTTATATTTATTAACTTGAATAAATATACCCACTATGTCATTTTATACGACATCTTACTTTTATACGTAAGTAAACTTGTACTACAGTGACCATTGCTTTTCTAATTAAATATAAATTTACAGTTAATTTTGAATTTGTTGGTGACTTGTGTTAACCTGCGGCTCGGCCTGCAAAATATATCGCGTAGACTCCGACTATAGGTTATGTATTTATTACTCAAAAAAAAAGGATTATTTTAAATAATTATACAGTTACAAGAGAATATAACCTGATAATAAATAGCCTAAAATAAGACTCTCATAATTTTAATTGGTTCGCTAAAATAAAACTGCGATATTATTAAGGTTTTCTATATTTGGTCATTTGATATTTAGTTATTCGGCAAAAACTAATAAGAAATCGCAATCTTTGTTCATTCTGATTTTGCCTATGGTAGGCCTAGATCATGATACCGGCTTTACTGGAAGTTGATGGCAATGCGGGTATGTGGCCAAGTCGTCAAACTAATGTTTTCAACGGTGACCCTAGACCGTTAAGTTAATAATTGCCAAGTATCAATAATAAACGAAGCTGATTATTTAAGGAGATCTTTGCAGCGCGGGTGCATAAGTTTTAACCAAGACTTGGGAACTAGAATATATTTAGTAAACTGCAGGCCTACTAATAATTATTAATAATTTGAAGAGGTGGAGAACAACAGTTCAACCATGGAGTTACCACCGCTCCCCTCATAATCCCCCGTAAAACAGGTTTTTTGTTTAGATTGGAGAGGTACGGTTGCCTTTCAAGCGACACGAAGACCTCAGTCGTTAATTCTTACCTATCTGTTAAGAATATCTGTTACCTATTGGTGGATAAACTATTTGCCTGACGTCTATGAAGAGTACTTGAAAAATAATTATAAAAAGGGGAATCTATTGTGTTATTTCAAATTACGTTCCTAGTCTGTAGTTATGTTATTCTTTCAGCCGACAAAAGGTTTGAAATAACCGCCACAGAGAGGGGTTACGAGGTGGACATGAAGTTAAAAATAAAGAAAGTCGGCCGATCTACATTCGGCACGTACAGCTGCATATCGAAGAACTCTCTGGGCGATACGGATGGAACTATAAAATTATACTGTAAGTGTTGCTCTGCCATCGAAGTTATACTAGCGATGTAAAATTCCGTATTGCGACTCAATGCTTTCGATTTAAGAGACTCCCTACGGACGTTTGACCGTATTCGAGAACGCTTCACAGAAACAATTAGGTTATGCAATATTTCCATTTCCGCATGATTCCTTCGTAATTTACAAACGCAATACGTAGGATTAGATTGAAAATGAAAACCGAGCGCCGCAGCTAACATTAATTCAATGCTTTGAATAATTTGCTTAAGTGAAAGGAAATAGTCACGAACGTAGAGCGAATACGGTGGCGTAAACAAACATACGTCAATAACAGCTAGATAAATAGAACGAAACAGTGGTAAACTCCTGTTAATGCACGTATTAGAAATCACAGGCAGGTTAATGTATAAGTCGTGTTATTAATGTCATACCTTAAAGTCAGTGACCTTTAGATTTACGCATACCGAATCATTTTTCATCGCTTTGTGTAAATTTAATGCTTCTGAAAGCAATATCGTGTTTACTTAGAATTGCTTAAAGTCATAAAAACGTATTAAAATATTTTAAATAAATTTTCCCACAGTAATCGACTCTTTAAATAACTGAATGTTTGACTAGACCTATTGAGAGACAAAAAATAGAAACGAAATAAATCAATAGTATTAAACATGTACTCCACTCCATCTTGACCACGTTCAAATTCGACTTGTTCTTTTTCTTACAAATTCTTACTTGTTCTTTTGAACTCGCTCCTTAATTATTCATTCTTTGCCATTCTCATGTTTAAAATCAACTACTTTATTTCGTTTGAAGGTATTTACAAACACATAAATATAAAGCTACAATGTTCATTTATTCGTATGTTTTGTCATAAATTTCATAAGTTTTGACTAAATATTTTATCACAATAAACAGTCATAGAAAGTTTATTTCAAAATTTTCGTAATTTTCAACCTTAAGATGGTTAAAATAAAATTCATTGTACTTTCTGTAGCACCCGATTTATTAAGGTAGGCGCTATTTAATCTCTAACATTACCTTACTATTTTAATTTTAATGGAGCATATCGAATTAAAAATACGTACTTAGTTTTTAAATCATTTTTGCTGACCTCATTTGTTCGAAATGGCTATAGCGCACATTGATATATACTACCGCACCACCCATAAATTAACTATTTTAATTCGTGTTCTCTTTCATAATTGTGATTCATTGCTATTTTTTCTGTTCAAAGGAAATAAAGTTTCATTTACTGCAATATGTTCAGTTTTTCTTTCAACTAAATAGTATATAATGTTTATTGATATATGTATACATATATATGTATGCTTTCTATTAATATTTACGAAGATAAAGTTGAATTCTTTTCTAATACGGACGTCAATACACAAACAGGACTAAAGGAAGTGAAACACTCAACTTAAGCATTTTCCGTTTACTCCCCTTAAGTACTATCCGCTTTCTTAGGGAGTATTTTGTTACAGCACTTTCCGGAAAATATGAGGAGATGCAGTACAACGAAGTTGGAGATTTTGAAGAAACTCCAGACGTGAGTGAGCTGGAAGCGCTAAAACGCAGCGCTGGTGTGCGACTTTCAACGGTCGCGGCTCTGTTTCTCCTCGCCGCCATATTATAAATCTACTTTGTATATACAAATATATTGTTACAGTAAACTTTTTGTCCATGGTTTTTTTATTTCTCTAGAATTAATTAGTTATATTCTTAAGATTTTGAAGTGGACTTATAGCGCGTTTTGGAAAAACAATAAGTGTATGTTCACAATACAAGGATAGTTGCACAGCTCGATGTAATACACGATGAGGTGATGATTTATTACCTACGTAAATATTTTAAAGATAACTTGATTATAGATGTCCACGGATAGCGGCGAACACTTATTTTCACTTGGATTGTGTGCTTATTTTTAACTTCAATTTCCTAAGAAAAGAATTGAAATAAATAATTCTTAAATCTGGGAGAACTATAGTTCGACTGGGGTGGGACCACGGCCGCCCTCACAATCCGTCGCAGAGCATTACTTGTGTTTCGGTTGATGAGGTGTGGTTGCCGGCTATACTTTGAAGCGAGGCGACCATCTTAGTCCTCGTGAGTAGCAACGTATCTACGTTCGAACTCAAATAGGATTTCAGTCGTGTTTGTGGTTGTACGTGGATGTTTATGGGCTGCGACTACTTAACATCAGGTGGTTTGCAAGCTCGTTTGCTAC
>DWON01005040.1:0-15429 GCA_018251015.1 Phocides pigmalion okeechobee | reverse complement strand
TTTACGAGTGATGTAGCTACCGATGCCAGGTGTGTAGGGTGGTGATGTGATGTGCCATGGAGGTATCTGTCAGTGTGTAGTAGGTCGGAAGACGAGCAGAACGTTCCAGCGACCCTTTAGTGTCGTATCCAAAAATAAATTATCGGTCTTTTACAGGATGATTCGAAAGCTACCTTTTGATACCAGAACATAGAAACAAAAAACTTCGTAATCCATGGATAGGCTTAACTCACGACAGTGCAGCGTCGACACGACTCGTTTGATTGAACAGACACGTAAGCGGATTTCGGCAAGTTCTCTCGCAACGCCTCTGGCGCTAATTTTTTCTGTTTCATTCACTTTAAAATTTCCGACTGAAATCGCTATATGATGAAGCCTGCTACGAGTGTAACACTTAAGTATTACTTAGGTTACGAATTAAATCATAATTATAATAATGTACCTTCAAAACGTACAAGGCAGCTTGTGACGTGTACATAGAAACGCTTTCAACATTACCCTTGATGACGTCATAAAATTAGGCTTGAACTTCTAACAGGCACGTAATACATAATAGGGTATAATACCCGTTGTCTAATTAAGTGCGATTGTAGCCTGATATATGCAGCTATATCTATTCAGTTACGGAATGTAATGTCTATAACACTCACACATTGCTACAATAGGCTGATAGGTAGATGTTACTTGTAAGCACCTGAGTACCCCGTTATTGATTTTTATGATAAAAGTAGTGGAGCCTGTAGGCCTAAACGGTTTCTGGATCCCATAGAAATCCACGTTCATCATCAAAAAGAACTTTAGAGCTCTCCAAGGACGCTCGTAGATGCGACGCTACTCTTAAGAACTGAGATCGTAGTCCGCTTGTAAATGCACCGGCACTTACACTTGTGTAGCTGAGACACAAGTGTTTTGAGTTCGGTGGTGGTATCATCTCGGTTAAAGTATTCAGAATGCGTGTTTGTTGTATACTATAAAAGTGATCGTATTTATTAGTCTGAAAATAAGAAAAAATCGAAACTATTATTGAAAGAAATAATAATTAAAGTGAACCAATGATTAGACATGGAATAAAAAATAAAACAACGTGAAGTGTCATTAATAAAATAAACATCATTTTCTTATTATAATAATTATAAAAAATAAAAATACAAGACTAAGCAACAAAAAGCGGTGATGGAAATGAGGAATGATAGCATAACTGAGAGACATGAGTCGGTATTGCACAAAATTCACATCAAAAATATAAATAAATATGGACACAGAAGTGTTTACGGGCGCATTTCGGATGTTTCGAAGCCGGAACAGGCGGAGCGGGGCGGTCCGGGGCAGAGCGGGGCTGAGCGGGGCAGAGTGTTCTGCAAATTGACAGCTTGTTGTTCAAAATCATTGATTCTGACAAACGTATTTTCCCGACAATGGGATTCCAACATTTTTAACCGTCCTTTAAGCTCGAAATTTGTTTTGTTTATATTTTATTGAAGTAAAACTCTGTACAAATATTTAAAACGCATTGTTTTGTTCAGTGAATGTATGAAGAAACCATATCATATTTGATTTATATTTTTGATATTCGCTATCACACTGGTACACTTTACAACTCACGTATTATGGGCCTTACGAAAAACCCTTGTGATAAAGTTAGACTTGCAAACATGATTTGCAGTAGATATTTTTTTAACTAATTACCGTATTCTTCAATATCAGGCATAATCTATGTTTTTTATAATTATATGTATACTACAATTATTGTTAGGTATATAGGTACAAATATTATGCGTTCGTTGCTGTGTTTTGATCCGGCTTTCCAATGAGTCAGCGACATTTCTTTAAGCCTAGTGGACTTCTTTAATATTGCGCATCGGTAATAAGACTAATCAAATTTACTGTAAATTTCCTATCTCTATAAAAAAAATATAATGAAATCCTTAACTAGGAAATTATATTTATTACGTTCTGAAAATTTTTATAAGCCCGAAATCACACGGAAATAAATTTAAATGGGCCAAAATAAATAAATGAAGGCGGCAGTGTTTGCCGGCGCATTTCGCAGCGGTCGCAAATTAACGGCTTGTTGTTGCAAAATCATTGAATCCGACAAACGTATTTTCCCGACAATGGCATTTCGACATTTTCGACCATTCTCATAAATGTTTGTCTGTAGCTATTGTTCATATTGTATGTCGTTTTATAGAACCATAACAATTGTATTTGACTGGTCAACATAAGTATAATTTAGGTATGTTTGACTTAATGGCTTGTGCTGCCGGTCTGACAATGAGAGGGATCCAGGATAACTATGCAACCAGGGAAACTTCTTCAGTTCTTTTAATCTTGTTACATTTATTACCGCAAATGGTAAAGTTATCTGCAATCTTCAATGCTTCGAAGGGAACGTTAAGCAGCCGTTTTTAAGTTTTAAAGGAACCAGTTTTTAAGTTCTTTCGGAGGCGTTATGGTGTGGTTAATAACATTCCACTAATGAGTTGGCCATTAAAACGTATGTTTTTGACCACACGTGATGAAGCATGCTCTATACCATCCCCAGCCATATCCAACTTTATCTTTAGTTCTGTGTATTAGGGTCGGTTTTATATTTTCTCATACTTAACTCCTCACAAGAACGAAATGCCTGTTAGCATTAAAGGCATTACACTATTTAAGATTAACACCCTTGCTGCAGTATTGCGTAACTATGTTAATTCAATGGGCATTATGCACGAAACCTTTGACCCACACTGAGTGCCGAGCTCAGTGCTTATGGCTGGCACGCGGCCATACGCCCCGCTTCCCTTAGCTTTGAAGACGATAAAAATATACCATATTTAATAAAGGTTGGGGAGTTATAGTTCGACCGGGGATGTACCACCTCCGCTCTCATAATCCGCCGTAAAGCATTACTTGTGTTTCGGTTGGAGAGGTGCGGTGGCCGGCTGCACTTTGACGTGAAGCGACCATCTTAGTGCCCAGGAGTAGCAATGTGTCTATGTTCGAGCTCAGATAGAATTTCGGTCATGTTTGTGGTTGTATGTGCATGTCTATGGACTGCAACTACTAAACATCAGGTTGTTTACATGCTACTCTTCTCACATAGAAACAAAACCTATAATATTGTAATGATAGTAAATATATTTCTTCTTTCTATTTTTTCTTTCTTCCGTCTCTTTATACACAACATTCATTATTGTCTGCACATCTTCAATATACGCGTGAAGAAGTTACTCCTGAGCAAAAACTCTGCCTTTTGTACCACATTGACAATTAATAGTAAATAAATGAATTAAATTTCTTCTCCATAAAAATAAATGAAAGCTAACAAATACTTGTCGGACAACGCACTCTCCTATCTCATCATCCTCATCATCTCATTTCCTAAAGTCACACGTTTTATTCAAGCTAGTTTTCTGCTACTACTTTATTGATTTTCCACCATATAATTCAAAAGCTATAGTGAAAGACAATTTGTTTGACGTTAAAAAAAATCTCACAAGACAGAATTATGAATTATTTATTTAGACACCTCTATACAAATTTTGACATTTATTTAGTCATAATGTAATCATCGAAATTAGAGGTACACTGAATTACTTATTACATTCAGACTGGGCGGCAGTAGACTATTAAAATCAAAATAATTTATTCAAAATACACTCACAGAACTCTTTTTGAACGTCAATAAATTACCCACGATACAAGAAAATCCAAAACATACATCTTTTCTATGTTTAAAAATATAATTTACAAATCATAATGTCATTTACACTTAACTTATGTGCTCTTGTACTTCCCAATCCAGATCTGTTTCAGGTAGTCTTATGGAAAGATTAACTTATTTAATAGCAGCAAAGAATCACGCGCCAACGTCACAGGGCCCGACGGGGCGCAGCGGGGCGCGGCGGGGCGCGGTGGGGCGCGGTGGGGCGCGGTGGGGCGGGCGCCATTCTCCACGGTTAGTTAGCCAAGCTCAACAAGTGCGGCGGCTCTCTGGAGACGGTTGGTGACTTTATTAGAACCTTCCAGAGATTCAAACTGGAGTTATGAAAAATTAAATCTTCTTGGAAAACTCTTTGCAGATTTACCATGTTTTTGAAAGCGTGACTGAAATCATTTTTTATAAAATTTTGGTGCAAAACTACTTTTCGGATTATGATAACAATTATTACACTTTACAATCTACAGCGTTAAATTATACACATTTTTACTAGGAGTTTTTTCTGTGGAGTTTTCGTTTTTAATAAATTGAATCATAGACATATCTGCCACTAATTTCAAATAAAACAGAAGTCCTTTCTGTATCTAATCAATCACAGATGCATTGCTACTCCTGAGGATTGAAATGGTCGCTTCACGTGTAAATTTGCCGGTACCCACAACTTCCAACCAAAACGCAAAAAAATCTTGTATCTAGAAATTTACGTGGCTGTATCGAACTGTCCAAGTGTTACCATATCACAAGTATACATATATTTTTAACGTAGCTGTAGCCTCATGAAGAACCGTTAACATGTAATTAGTTAACTGACACAGCTCACAAATCGAGTACTATAAACTTTTGATAGAAGTAGTGGCTAATTATTTATACTTTCACCTAAGCGCGCTGAAAAACCTAATATTTACTGTAGACTTCTAGTAGGAAACATATGTGACAGTAATTTGTAATTAAAGGATTTTCTACTTCGCACTAAGAACGGTAATGAGATCAATTAATATCCCATATATCCTACGAATCTCATCACACGTTCTGTACGAAAGGCAAAGACAGTCACGCACGCACGATGATTCGTTTCAATCAAAGTAAAAGGGAAAATTGGCTGACCTTGCCCTTGAACTCGTGTACAGGAATTAAATGCATTTCAGAATCATCATATAAATTTCCACCGAGTTCGATAGCTATTAGAAATGTAATTTCCCGGGAGCGATTGACTGCAAACATTCAAATTAATGTTTGCATCATATACTTCCATGTCGATTTGAATTCCCGTGGAGCCGTATCAAAGGGGCCGCTCACCAAAATATATACTAAGTACTTTGTATCGGCAAATATCTGGCGAATGCCAAACTTTGATTGCTTTTAGCATTACACATGTCTCACCGGATGCTGTCTTGCAACTGAAACTGGACTTTATATACTTAGTGTTAAGGTGGTATTTAAATGTATTTTAGTACCTAAATGCTAGTGAAAACATCTACGGAGGCCCAAAATTCTATGAATAAGAAGGAGGTTAGAGACCCTTTTCGTTACTGGCCTTTGTTTATAGAAATGTAGAGTGAATACAATAAATACGTCAGTGTCGAAGGGCTCTTGTTCGCACTTCATTTTGGTTGTATTCGATTTACTTAGCAAGAGTTTGTTGTTACAATAGTATTACTGTCTTATAAGATAAGGTGAACACTTCATTTCCAGATTTTACGTAGTGATTACAGCCTTACAACTGCACACAATGACTTGAATTAAGATAATATGACAAGTTAATAACATGATAAGTTAATTATTATTTTATACATCTACCTTACGACACATTACCTTACGACACATTACCTTACGACACATTACCTTACGACACATTACCTTACGACACATTACCTTATGATTCAAAATACGATTTTAAAGCAATATCATGGCGCAATTGATACATTTTAGTATACAATGAGCACTCACGATTAACGCTTTTAAATTTCCGATATTTCGAATCAGTTGCATGGCTCGTGGTTACACCGAAACTGACAGACTAGGAAGGGTTTTGCCATGAAACTGGTTCAAAATATCAGCAATTAAAAGGCGATAACCGTGAGTATCCGTTATATAAAAAAATGAATGATGCAAAATTTAGGATTATGAAACACCTTAACAAGTGGGCTGTCAGGTGAGCAAACGTAGAGCTTGGACTGTTGAGGCATAACGCGCAGTCCTTAACAAAATTGATGTTCTCTTTGTATCTCTTATGGAAATGTGCAACCCACATGACAATAAGTGATAACAGTCGCTCGGGGACAGCTGCCATCAACTTCAAGAAGGATTTAAGACCTACCTGACGGCAGTATCACAGCTGATGTTATCTCTCAGGACTAAATTACAGCTCGTTTTAATTCCATCTTCTTTACCATGCCCGGCAAACTAAAACGCAGCAGCGCTTTAGCGAGTGCTATATGAATATAACTGCTGTCCTTGTAGGCTACAAAACTCAGAAAATATTGAAGACTTTGATATACTCAACGGAGTGACCCGTGATCAACAAATATCGATTAGTGATTACTTTACTTTATGAAGCAGTCCGTACCATATAAACAAGTTCCAAGTGTGCCAGATTCTGGCCCGAACCCGAGTCGCCGAAGGCGTGAACTTTAGAGCGTACACATGCTAGTAACGTCTTGGAAACTGGAGGGCATCGCCACATTAAGGTATCTGAAGTAAAAGTTAAACATTTATATCGAGGACAGTAAGTGTAAAGGGGATTTAAGGTAAGTTTGTACGGTTCGATCAGGGTATCACTGTCGCTCCCATTTATTCTGAGAAGTTTTCGTTATGTCTTGATGAAATGTGTGCTTGCTGGAGGCAGCAATATACATATATAATAGCAACCATCGCAGTACCACGGAATAATTCCAGTATCATTGAAATACAATATGTCATGACAAATTTCCAAAATTCTTTTTTATGTTGTGTAACATACGACATATTTGCTACATTTAAGGATTGTAAGTTCCGTTGTTTCGTATGTGCGTTAGTCTTTGGATCAATCAGAAACCTTCCCTTCTCATATATGGTTCTTAAAAGTAATGGCTATAACCATCGCCCCATACGATAACCGTATGACATGCGTGTTTGTCGTGATGTATGCGAATAATGCAACAAAATGGTGATCTTAAGGCGTATTTCCACGATTTGAGCGTATGAAACAATTACATTAATGCCTCGATCTCCAATAATCGATGAACATAATTAAAGTTGTAAGTTTAACTGACAGCTAGATGTGTAGATGGTCTAATTGTATTTCGGTAAGTCCCGGCGCTTGTCCGGCGCAAACGCTCGAGTCGATTAAGGAACTTGCAAACTAATCTACTACGGACGCACGCAGCTATAGCTCCTGTCTCTGCTTCCAACGTTACGATGGAATACGTTCAAGAACAAGCTTGTTTTATTGTTTTTTTTTATGTGAGAATAACCATTAGTGTGCATTGTCCACATAAAATTATGTATCCACATTTCCTTGTCGCAGTAGAAGTAGCAAACTTGCGTGCAGGCTACCTGATATTAAATAGTAACTGCAACCCATGTACATCCAAATCTAATCTCAAACAGGACTACGGTCTGTATTGTAGTCGTACGTGGATGAGAACTACTGCAGAAGATTAAAACTGGAAGACATATAAAAGAACTATTCCTAAGGATCTTTATTAATACAATAGAACACTGAACAATGGTTGTTAGATTTTTTGTTTGTTTGCCTGTACATATTTACACGTTAATCAAAAACAGTATACTTAAAGCTTCACTTGAAATTAAGTATTTATTTAATTTCAATCGGTCTATAAATGAAAATGTTATGTCAATTTGACAGTTACGGGAGAGAACTTTTCGCTGTTAGAAAATCTGGATTGTAAATGAAATTTAAGCCCACGTGAACGAAATCGTCGACAGCATACAACTACTCTCAAATAAATATAAGTGACTAGTGTAAGCAATTCAAATACTTAAGCAAAAATACAACTTAACTTATACATTTGTATATACAATAGTGAATTTAAGCTATTTCTTAATATATCAGACGCGTCACGTCAACGAAGACTCGGACAACACCTAAAATAGAACAGTTGAACTACATCATGGTTTTGATAAGACTCTGATCGTGACATGTTCTTGAGCGATTCAGCGCTTAATGTATTCAAACTACACTAAATACCCAACTTTAGCCGTCGTTTACAAATACAGCGTAACTGCAACTTAAGCCGCGCCACACTCGCTGCAATAACACGCTGCATAGCGGCAAGAGCTCGCCCGCATCTCCGCCGCTACGAGGTATTACCCCAGATTTGAACACGAACAAAGCAGAGCGCCCCACCTAGTTTAAATACATAATGCGGTAGAGATGTGTACTTGCATTCCGATACTCGAGGAAATCGATATTGCCTTTTGCAAACTGTAATCGATAACTTGTATTGTATTGTACACGTAATATTTCTGTGAAATCTTAAATTTTTATCGTAAATAATATTTCAGACTGCAAATTAATAAATGTCAGTAATTATTGCTTCATTTTTAAAGACAATTAAAATTTTAATGTAGTTGTTTCACAGTCCAAATAGGAATATAGGAAAATATTTGTGTCCGTGATTTTATTACACTTATTTTCTCTTTGTTACATTCATTAGTCAAAACCAAGTAAAATAGTGGACGGAAAAAACAAATGAGTAATTATTTCATAACCAGCTTTAAAGGGTTTTGATATACATTATTACACCGAAATACAACATAATTTATTAAAGTCCAAAATGATTGCTACTCGATTGTGAAAATCATTCGTGTGTCCAAAATCGATTAACTTCCACGTCGGTCCATCCGTAGCGTGCGACGGATCTGCACATTTGCGCAAACGGTATAATTTCATACATATGAATGAGGGCCGCCCGTCGTCACCTAATTATTTACATTTCCGAGAGCTTCAGGCTTATGTATGAAAAATTACATCAACATGTTAGCGCAAGGAAGGTATGCTCATTGGAGCTTTATCATACTTTATTTGCTACATTTTAAGTTTTTTTGTACATCTTACTATGAAACGGGTACTCAAGATTGTTTATAATTGCCCGACTACTAAGGGTCTAACGATCATTGTCAGGAATCGTGAGTGACCATTACATGTATAAATTCCATGAATATTTAAGTCTTATAATAAAGTAAAATTTTTTTTTTTAAATTGTGTATCCATATATCATTGACAATATCATTTATGACAAACTCCAGTCGATGACGGTTAGTCACTGTCACCTATGAACAATTGGACATCTGTAACGAACTCCATATAAAACGGCAATCTCACTAGAATGTCACACCAATTGCTACTACTCGTACTAAGGTAGAACACCGCCACCACCAGAACCTAGCAAACCAGGAATATGTAAGACAGAAATTAAATCTCTAACAGGACATAAGTTCGTCCTGAGGTGAATCAAACCGGCTGGGCATTTCTACCTTACTCTCATCTTTTCGAAGGAAATCTTCCCGTGGAGCCATATCTGGTATTTGTCCCGCTACCATTAGCCGACGCGAGTTATTCCGACCTCCATCAAATTGTTCCATCAAACATTGTTTGATGGAACATTCGCCACTTTGCTCTACGATATACCTATTCCATGATTACTATTCATTTGTATGTTAATAGGCTTTTTCTACAAGAAAAATAAGTGCCTTTTTAATTCACACTATGAACGAGCGTCTACATTAAGTACAAGGGAAAATATCTACTGTGCTGTTTTAAAGTAACAAATATAAAGATATATTTTTTCAAACAATTAGTACCACGTTTGATCGACGACACCAGGTGACAGGAGGGCTGGTTCTACTCTGGACTATTTACTCGATAGTTGTATTTCAGATAAGACTTACATTACTTATCCTTACGTGTTTTATTATTTATCTTTCATAGACATCAGATTAAAAATTATTTACTAACATAACATTATTAAATATTTAAATAATCACATCAATTACATTACCGACTATTTATCATTCTTTCAAAACACAATATTTTTAAGCAAAACCTCATTTTCTTATTTTCTGGCTTTGTCGTCTTTCCCGGGATCGCTTGGCTGGAATCTCAAGCCCTCACTTACCTTCCGCTACTCCGAAAGCCGTTTAGTCATCTGTTATGACAGGCAAGAGATACCGTGTCACTATTTTGTAGACTGGGAAGAGACACCGAGAGTTAGTCCTATCAAGCATCTATATGATTTTAAATTTTCCTAGATTTTAACACGAATTACATTTAAGTAAGCTTTAAAAAGGTCCACAATAAGCGGCCAGCTTCGGACGAGATTTAGCGATTTGAATAATTTATTAAGCGGCTTAGGGATCAACTGTGAACGCATTACAGAAGGCACATGTTTCACACAGGACGGAAAAAGGGGAACGTGGAAGCAAGCTCTTTTTCAATTATGTGCCTATTCAAAACTGTCACTTGTTTTGAAGTGAAACAAAAAGGCTGTTTTTTCGGACCTCATGTTTTTCTGCTTTATGTCATCAAAGTCACTTCATCATCTTACGTCGTTTACAATACCTTTCTTTTCGATTTTAATAACTTTTAATTAACTTAATTTAAAGGTAGTAGAGCCGTTAGCGCTCGCCCGGGGCGGCACCACTGCCACCCTCATACCCCGCCGTAAAGCAACATGATCTTCATGTTTTGTGTTTCGGTTGGGGAGGTGTGGTTGCCGTATACATATTATTGGAGGCGACCACCTAAGTCCTTAAAAGTAGCAACACATCCGCGTCCATTCTTAAATAGAACTTCTGTTCTATTTGAGATTGGACGAGGTTGTCCATGGGCTGCAGTGACCACTTAACATCGGGTGGCCTGCATGCCCGTTTCTTACTCTTTCATGATAAAAAAAAAAACTTTGTATAATACCACTTTCCACACTGGAGAGTCCCACATTAGGAATTCCTGTGTGGTGGCTGAAAATCACCAAGAATATTAAATATCTATAAACCCAATGATAGGATTTCCTGTGGCGTGAGTGTCATACACATCACAAAGTTTGTACAAAGACAAGTATACAAACACACAAACCCACAACAGAAATGTAAATTATCGTATAGATCTGGCTCGGCCCGGAATTGAACCCGGAGTCCTTTAAGTAGCGGAGCAGTACACGCCGCCGCAACACGAAAGGCGTCATAAAAAGTACTAAAATTGTATCAATAAAAAAAATGAAATTGTAGACACGAAAACTTTGATAGCTCAAAGAAAATGTAAATTAAGAGATTAGACGGAAAGGTCAATTTATTACTTCAGTATTTGCTGGATTCTTTCTTTCGGAAAGGGATTTGAATTCTGGATTTGAATGATCTGAATACCTTCCTCTGTTGGCAGAAACTTTATAGGATGCTTGGCGGCTGAAATAACTTGAGCGGCGACGTGACTTACCAATCTATTTATTCATCTTTACAGCTGTATTCTTGCAAATAAGTTAATTGATTTATTTGATTTAACTTTAACATTTTTTTAATTTTATCGTGTTACATATCCACCTCGGTAACCAAGCAGCCGTAACCAAGATCTACATTTTTTTCGCAATCCCCTCATCTATTAACCATTCTCGCTACTGAGAAAAACAAAACGCCGTAAACATGGCCATAAATAACGTTGGAATTACGTTCCCGTACAATTTGTCACGCGATGACGGGGAAAGTGAAATTTTTGCGAAACAATTCCGCCCACACTTCCGGCAGCTGATTGGAGCGGCGTCTGTTCGAAGAAGACCTGTACCGATTTGTTCGATATTTCATTATTTTATAAAAGCCTATTCAAGTTTTTGTTATACCGTGTAGTAGCTAATAGTAGTCGTTAGCCAATGAGCAATACTCCTAATGGTAAAATGTGGTTATGTCTGCAACCCACTGATTTTTGAAGTAGACCTCAAAAAGTGCTGAATTACTTGAAGTTAGCCTCAAATATACTACTCTTCCACCCATTATAAAAATCTCATGTTCATCAGTACTTGGAGAGAACAACAGGATTTGGAATCGAACGCAAGTGGTATTATTTAGCACAATGCCAAAAGGGGCACATCTAAGGGAAGCTTCCTCGTCTCCTCGAACTCCGATTTGCGCTACATCGATGTGGGACCACTCACCACGTCCGCATCGCTACGTCGAAACGCTCGACCTACCATTCTTATCCCTCTCGATCCCGAAAAACTGCTTTAAGTCGCCTTAATAAGAGGTATAACATGCCATAGACACATCCCGTTTTTGCCGTGACCAAGAGCCACGCAATTAGTTCGAAATATCAGAAATACAAATCATTCAACATGAGTAACCCGTACACAGTAAAAGGAAAAAATAACAAGTTTGTAGTGTAAATGACATTTTACCTTTTAATCTCCAGAGATAGTAAAACAACATTGAAAAACATTCCTTTCATTTTTTCCGCGGCAATATTTATCGGCTCTACTGCGTGCTCTCCCGAGGGTAAATACGCCGTTTACGTACGCTTTTAACGTGTCACAGTGTTAGGTGGCGATGCTGGGAATCTATTCTACATCGGCTTACGTTTAGTCAATTGCTGGCACCCCGTAGAGAGCTGAGCAACAAAAGCTCTGCCGCTGAAAGCACTCGCCCGAAGCCGCCCACGCGTCCAATATTAACCTGCACGCGTGGGATGTAAAGGTTAACACTACAAATACGTTTTTAAATGTCACGTACGAACATTTTAAAATAACAACTATAATATTTAGTTAAATTGTCAAAAGGTCAATATCAAGGACCTATTATTAAAATAATGGATATTTAGAAATTTATGA
Source organism: Phocides pigmalion okeechobee (assembly GCA_018251015.1). Classification (NCBI taxonomy): domain Eukaryota; kingdom Metazoa; phylum Arthropoda; class Insecta; order Lepidoptera; family Hesperiidae; genus Phocides; species Phocides pigmalion. The sequence goes on along the minus strand of DWON01005040.1, from coordinate 2,910 downwards.
TAAGCTACTTGAGCATAGCATTTTCCCGCAGCTATACCCGTAGAAAATCAACTATTCCGAAATTTTATTTTTTTATTTTTTATCCTCTTAGGAATGAAATTTACAAAATTACTATTTTAATGATAATTTATACTACATCAGAGAACTTAATCTAAATAATCCATTTCTAAGGTTAAATCTATCAAAACCGATTGAGCCGTTTTGACCTGAAAATGGAACATACAAAGAAAAGAACATACAAGCTTACAATGAGTCTCAAAAAAAAAGAACAGTCACATCTCAAAACTAACCACTGTCAGGTTGGAGTTCCTATGGTGTGCAAATAGAAGATGGTAAGAAATATTGGGCTGGCTGGCTGGATCACATATCGGGTAGTAAATTGCGATCGCCATTCAGCGCGGCAATGCGGCCAGCGTTCTTCATACTATGCCGTAAATATTTAACTATTTCACAGAGAAATAAGAAACACACTTCAAAAATCATACGTCGCATTTGAATGAAGAATCTCGTCCTTTATTGTAGTCAATTGGCAAACTTAACATAAATACATTTTTAACTCGCTCCTATATTCTTGGGTCCTATATGCTCCTATGTGTTGGGAATCTTTGAACTTAATTTTTATCGGTTTCTCCGTTTCATTCATTTAAAAATTTGCACACGTATCAAGGACCGATGATAATGCAAGAATATGAAAAAGAAAGGAAAAATAAATAATAATAAAAAAATCCATAGTTTCAATAGATCATTGAAAAAGCACCCGACGCTTTTTTACATCGCATTTTTTTTCCTATTTAAACTTAGATTTTTTATAAAATCGTATTTTTAAACTTGGATTTTTTATAAAATCGTATTTTTTGTTTTTCCTATGCTGACCGTAAGTTAAACGAGTGAAGTTAGGCGAATGCCCGTCCTACTCTTATTTTAATTGCAGTGTACTTAGCACACGTTTTGTTACAGTTACCGAGGTAAAGTTCGAACTCACGCAACTACTAAATTCATTAACTTCCTCTGTTCGCAAACTAAGTGATCAGGACTCGACTAATTACACTACAACTACGAGTAAGTACGATCGAGTACACGTGTCCTCTGCCTTTCCATGAGTAGAGAACTGCTTCATGTGTTAAAGTAACAACGTAGCTTGCGGTTCATCTGATACTAAGTTAAAGCCTACTTCTGCTTAAAAATATTATTATCACGAAAACTATTAGGCAAACTATAATATTCTTCCATCCGTCCATTTATCGTTTTCATTTCTATACGTTAATTATTTTAAATGAATATTGTATTTTGAATTATGAGAGAATAATCTATAGGTAGATTAATCTCCGGTATAAAAATCTTCCAGACTATACGTCGCTTTCATATGTAAGAACAATTGGGTAGGCACATAAAATTAGCTACAATTAGCGGGAAGGTGGCACTAAGCGACGTTATGATGTCCATGTTGCCCCTATGTTGAAGTATCCCCATAACACTGCTAACCCGACGTATCACAAAGATAGCTCTTGACGCGGGTCACATCAAAGTACACTTGTCGAGATAAAGTGACCCCCGTTTTATATGTTCATTCACAACAAAACTCTATTTATCTTAGCGGTAACTTGCTTTGAGCTTGTATCTTTGCTACATTTTTATTTATTCTCGGAATATGATTAAAAGAAAAGAAATCGAAATATTTAAATTATAGTCTTTATTAAATTACTTAAGTAGCAGAATTTAAGTTCAGAAAGAAGCAAAATTTTGCTATCTTTTAGGTACTTTGCAGGTCATTGTTACCTTTAACCATATTTATTACGTGCGAAATGGATTTCAATAAAAAACATGAAAAAAAGGAATATTACAGATGATAGGATAATATTAATTTTGACCACGTTTCTAAATATTCGCCCCACACTTATTTACTAATCCCGATAACACTGTCTTATTTTAAATCAATAATGGTGAATAATTGATTAATTTTATGTTGGTTTAACTCGTTATAACATTTTTTAGTATTAATATTCTTATATTTTTACCCGATTACCTCAAACGAGGTTTCTCTCTTCATCTGGTATGTTTTTCTATTAATTTTTTCATGTATATTAACATACAAAAGAGTTTATGGAGCCTTTTGTAACAAAAACACTCTCCACAGTGGAATAGTTATTGTTCCAGGAAAGCACACATCAATCCACAGTCCCCGGAGGCTTCGTTCTGTTTCAAAGGTCACCGTGTCGTTTGACGGGGGTCTGAACACGAGTACTCTTGTTAAGGATCATTCTGTAAATAAAATATGGTTTTCTGTTTGTTACAAGTGATATGGACTTCTGACAATGCTTCTTGAACACGCCATACAATATTAAATTACAAATAATTTTAACCGCAACGAATGTATGACATTTTAACCCACTTTGCTTATTTTATCTCTGCAAGAATGTAAAGTACCTAACTATTAGATAAACACGTGCAAGGTGTGAAATGCACTGCACAATCTGGAGGTGTTCCCTAAACGCTATGACGTGGAGCTCCTAAAAAAAAATGTACTGGGCTCTGAATGACGGCGATGCTGGCGACTACTCTGACGTTGCCAATGTCCATAGGCCATGGTGTCTGCATTCCATCGGGGGGCCGTCTGCCTTTTTGTTAGGCTAATCTGCAAAAAATACATTTAAATATTACATTCATATGGGTTAAAAAATTAAAGATATTCATTACATGAAAAAGTGTCAATCTTCTTGACGACAGCTTTTACAACTTATCTTAGTTTTTTAATGTACATTTTGACAATTACTGTATTGTATATAAGATGTATGTATGATGTACTGGAGTATTAAATATTTTAATTTTTTTTTAGTGTGAAAGAGTAAGAAACGGGCATGCAGGCCACCTGATGTTAAGTGGTCACCGCAGCCCATGGACAACCACGTCCAA
>DWON01005039.1:0-15430 GCA_018251015.1 Phocides pigmalion okeechobee | reverse complement strand
CCCATGGACAACCACGTCCAATCTCAAATAGAACAGAAGTTCTATTTAAGGAAGGACGCGGATGCGTTCCTACTCTTAAGGACTAAGATGGTCGCCTCCAATTATGTGTATCCGGCAACACAGTACATGAAGAGCATGTTGCTTTACGGCGGGTTATGAGGGTGGCGATGGTGCCGCCCAGGGCGAGCTCTAACGGCTCTACCACAGCTAAATGTTTTTATGTAACAGATGTGACAAGCGAGCAACGTTTTATGGTAAAAGAGGAACTAATACGCAAGGTGTAAGTATGTTATTTGAGTTCACGGGCCCACGTGTAATCGAACGAACAGATTTTCAATAAATCGACAGTAACTTAGCGTATTTTCATATGAAATCAAAAAATAACACTTTGTATTATAAACTACCATTTCATTTAATAAATACTTAATTTTATTTAGCATTATTTACTAACCGACAGTTAGTGATTTGAAGCGAATGAGCGCAAGAAGCGAACTATTATATTTAACATATTTTAACCATTTTGTAGACTACATTTGTAGTTAAAGGTCTAAATGCAGTATAATATTTACACAGTACAATTTTTGTACTAAATCAATTATTGTACTCCTATGAAAAACTAAGAAATACCAATTAAACATAATCACATTATTATTTTGTACCCGTTTACCGTTGAATTAAGGTATCTAAATCAAATTTATTGTACATGTAAATAAATCCAATTTAATAAAGTCGTATAACTTGTAATTTCGTGGAAATTCCCAAAGCTATTTATAACAAGGCGCGCCAAGTTTCAGACTCCGTTCAGAAAATGAAAACTATTACTACCTACTATAACTTGTAGAGCCTTTGACAAGTATCCGCATTGTGTTACGAGTTTCATTTTGTAACTTCTATGTATTTCTATACACAGTGGATTCCAATTATTTGATATCGCCTCTTTTGACCGTTTTTGTTTCGACGAATTTTCAAAGATAAGGTGTCATGGGAGCTGTTTAGTTTTACGTGGGATTATCACCCACTAAATTCCCCATCGGTAGCCTACTTATGTGCTTGTAGTGAATATCAGGATCTGTAAAATAACGCAATTCGTGATCCCATGCTCGACGCTTCAGTCAGGAACATCTTTGGGGAACTTCCCCGGCTACTCCGGATCGTCGACTTCGACGTTCTTCGTCATAATGACGAGAATGATTGATTAAAATGTATTTTTATATCCCTGAACGCCGTGACATGGGCCTCTTCAAGAAAGGTGTAAAGACAGCTCTCCTTCAAAGCCGGCGATGCATTGGCGACTCCACTGCTATTGCAAATGTGCATAGGCGACGGTGATTGCTTCCCATCAGGAAGCTCGACTGCCTTTTTTTCAGGCAAATACATATATAAAAAAAGCTTCTACTTTTTTATATATATTAGCCTAGCGAGATGTGAGAAAAGCTGCGGGTAAAAACTAGTAACACATAGACGGCGTTGAATATATTCCCACATGTGAACACAACATTAGGTATCGTAAAATCTACGAAAAGAAGTCACGGACACGCAAATGATTAATCTTTTTATTTTGTTAAATTAGCATTAATTGGAAATGTAAATATGGTCTCACCGTAATATCTCCCTCATCAATCAGGAATAAATTAACATGCTATAAATATTTACCGGTAAACAGATACAATCACACACGGTTTCATTAATCGCGTTTCCTTATGTATGTCATGTGTATTTTTGTAAGACAATTTCGCTTCGCTTTGATGAACTTTATTCGCGGTTTTTGGCTTTCCTCGCTGTTGAGAATTTAATTAGTATGATTTTAACCGAATATAATCGCGGGATTTATACTTTTATAATGTACTTAAGATTAAAGATTTTTAAATTTTGATTGCCGATATTTCGAACCAGTTACATGGGTCGTGGTCACGGCGAAACCGATTCAACTCGTGAAATATCGGCAATCAAAAAGTTTTGAAAGTGTTAATATCATAACAAAAAAGAGCATACGACGCAGTTTATGAAGACCCTTTACCTCAACAATGTAACTTCAATGTAATATGACAATTTAGTAACATGAATACCCTTCAATGTATTTTGTTATTCTTTTCAGGTAAGTCGCCGGAATATCGCTGAGTGGAAATAATGGGGTTGTACCTACAAATTTAGAACTACGAAATGCGAAGGTAAGTAGTTTGGAAGCTACTATAAACGTAGCGAGTCTTTTTGTTGATACAGCAATGAATAGTGATGTACAGTTATGTACAGTACTAACGTATTGTAAACTGCAATCCTTTAAATAGCTTACTGCGGTGCGTTGTTCTCTTTCGGCATCTGGAGAGGCCTAAGCGTGTGCCTTGGGTTCATCAGGTTGCACCAATGCGTGTTATTATTATTACGGTTAATGAACGTTTAATTGTTTCAAATGTGTGAGAAAACGAATCACAAGAGAGGCTTCTGTACCTACTTGCGTTAGGTTGGTATTCAGTGGATATAAATCCCACATAAACTGATCTGTAACACCCTATTTATTTTATTTATACGTTTTTGTACATGGTATAACATAAAAGGAAAAGTATATAATAGAAAATGTAGTACAAAGGATTGCTTATTTTAAAATGAAATCTCTTTCAGCATCCCCGGGATCGGAAAGTGCATATGAAAAGCAAATCTAGCGTGCATTAAACCATATTCTAACCTATTCTTGTCCTCCAAAATTGTTGGGTATCTTTAAAAGATTCCCTTTTCTTCCGTACTATGAAAAAAAGGTTTTTATGTACTTCAACTGGTTTCACCTTTTTTATGTTTAAAACTGGCTGGACATAATTTTATTTTTAATAATTGTATTGTATTTTCATACTTTGGTCTAAAACATGTCTACCATATTGCAAAATCATCAACAGTTTATATCATATAAGATATAGCTTATTGGGATCGTTAGATATTCTCATACTAAATTAATAAATAAATCAGCTAAGCCTTGGTCAAAAAAGTCGGCGTTTGAAGACTGTTGCTCTGTTCGTAAGAAACAACGTAAGGTTATATTTTAACTCAAAACGTCACATTACGAAGATATTTACAGTAAACATTCTGATATGACTACGGTCATATTAGATATTAAGGAGGTAATTATATTACCTGTATGTTACTATTTTTCCCAGTAATGTAATGTTTTAGGACATTATAATATTTTTTTATTTGTGTGAGCCCTCTGACCGCTGACACAAAAAAAAATTGCAGATGAATGCATTTTATAATCTTTTGTTAACATGCTTTTATTACCTCGGTTTGTATCTATGTTACGTAAGCATGTATGTAACGGATTCTTTGAGCATAATTTTCACCAATTTCCAAGTCTGATTAATTTTAAACTTTGCACATGTATCAGAGACCCATCATAATGAAATAATAAGCAAAAAATGAAAAAAAAACACGCTTTTATAAAAAATCCAACTTAAAGAGTATAAATAAGAAAAAAAATTGCAATGTAAAAGAACCTGTTTATTAGTTTTTTTAACAAGTATATGGATATATTTACATTTATTTTCATATTTACTATGATGAAAACCTTAAAACTAATTATAATAAAAACCTAACCTAAATAATCTAAAGGGAGTCCGTGCCCGTGCGGCATGGTTCCAAGAACACTAGCTGCATTCCCGTGTTGAATAGCAACCGCAATTCTCTGCGCAAGATATGCACCAGCCCTCTTGTCACTTGTCACTCTTGTCTGGCCCATGGCCAAAGGTTTCAAATATTTTTTAACTAATATTTCTTTTTATTTGGATTTAGAATTAGGTAAGCGTTGCAGTTACCAGTTAACATAAAACGCAAACAGAGTCGCTAACGTTCCATTTTTAATATTCAGAAAAGTATTAGCATATAAATAGACGTGTTTGCATAATTGAATGGTCTCAATAACCATTACAATTGAAGCTTCGTTTTATGAACGATTATACGAAATTATAGCGGATCGCGCTCACCGCATTACGGTAACAAGTTTTGCTAAATAACAGGTATAGTAGTGGTCTGTGGTATTTTATGGAAATTTAATAGCTTTGAATACTTTCGAAATGAACAATTGCGGCTAATTAGTGTTTTTGAATTAATTGCTAACGTTTCTTTCAAAGGTAAAGAGACACTTTGTGGCTCGATGTTGAAATCATCAGTAACATACTTTATATATATCCAATTATATCTATCTTCAATCGAGGCGACCATCTTAGTCCTTAGGAGTAGCAACGCATCTATGTTCGAGCTCAGATAGGATTTTGGTCGTGTTTGCGGGGTTGTACGTGGATGTCTATGGGCTGCGACTACTTACCATCAGGTGGTTTACATGCTCGTTTGCTACTCTTCTCATATATATAAAAAAAATTATGGGTTCCCTTCCCTATTTTTGCGCAAATAAAAAAATCTTACATTATCATTTTCATTATCATCCCATTACTATCCCAAAGCTGGGCACGTATGCCCACGGAATTTAACGCCTAAACAATAATATAACTCCATAATATGTAATAATACACACACTGAATATTAGGTATATTCATAATCCATTGTGTGCACGGAAATACTCTAGCTCAAACAGATTATAATTGACGAATTAATTGCAAATATTAATCGCGGCTAATACGTTCTGATGTTCTGCTAATATTTAATGAAGTTAAAACGAGGAGCGGTTATATGGGCGAGTGATGTGAATGTATTATGTATATATTAATTAATATTATTGGGTAGCGGACGTTGTCTAGCTTTAAAATCTACATGTGTATATTTTACAGATCGTTTACTTGTTTTTGTTGGGTCCAAGTTCACAAATATCAAAATCAAAATGTTTTTATTCAAAGTAGATTCTTTATAGAACTGTTTTTGAACCACCACCGACTCGAAAGGTGTTTCGTTTTGGAGAAGAGTTGGCGTAAGAAACTCGAAAACACACCTTAGCGGAAATCAGTTATTTATTATTATTATTATAAATTATAATCATAGTAAAAAAAATATCTTAAATATTTACCTTAATAATATTGTTGTTATTTTTGTTTCTTTTCTAATGTGAAATAAATTCATCTTATTAACGAAATTTTGTACCTTTATATACTCCCTCAAATTTAATTAATAGTTTTCTTTTTTTATATGATCATTAATTTCGATTATATGCATTTACCGGAAGTCCTGTAAAAGTTACATTTATAAAACCTTAATTTCTCAAACGCTCATGTTTATTTTCATCCACTTATAAAATCGCAAGGTTTTCTTAACACTTGAACCTTTCACAGCTTCTCTCTACTTCGTGTTCGCAACTCGGTAGGTACTTGGTACTTGGTACTTGGTACTTGGTACTTGGTACTCGGTACTTGGTAACGGTAGCAAATACCGAAATCTCTCACAAACGACGCTTTATTTACGCAAGGGGAATTTCCGGGCTTTGATCTCTCTTGCGCCATTTTCTTATACTCTCCGCTTTAATTATTTCGCCTTTGAGCCTCCCTCGAGTTCGCGGAGTGAATTTTAAGAGGTTGTCACAAAATGGACTCTTAATTACGTAGGCGAGCCGTATTTGTAATAATTAATAATATTATTTTATATATCGCTACAAGATACCAGACGTTTACGTTTAAATCACCTTTACTCAATAAACAAAATGAAAATGTTTCTGACTTTTAAATTGTTTTTATGAAGTAGTTAATGAGCATGCAGTCTACTAGATGGCAAGTCATCAGTGCGATTCATGGATATCTATTACCAATTCAAAATAAAACAGAAATCCCACATGAATTCATATTTGATGTTGATTGATATCTTCGTGTATTGAGATGGTGGCCTTATATGTTAGTGAGCCGGTGACCGTTACATTTACACCGAAATACAAGAATTACTTCAAGTTAGAGATTGATATTGGTGGTCGGTGCTTTCCTGGTTAAACCCTACAATTTTTATTAAATGTTTCTGTTTACGAAACTTTTATTAGGAATCCATAGTTTCTCATGTCTGTCGTAACCAGTTGCCACCAATTCAGCAACATGAGAGAGTAAAAACATTTATCTTAATTTCTCCTTGACATACCTCCTAGTTTTTATATTAGCCCAGGCATATACTATACTTAATTAAAAATTATAGTCAATGTAATAGCTATATGGTGTATTCATTCCAATGTATAATAAGGAACACATATTATAAACCGTCTTGCGTTTCGTATTATTTTTATCAGTATAACGGAATTTTCGGATTTGTGTTCCGGATGTCAAAAATAAATGGATTAATCAATAGGATCACTTTCTTTTCTGATGTACTGGTTTATTTGTTACTTTTCTTCCAAAAAAAAAACCACAATTAATAAACAAAATGTCGTAAAGAGGAAAAGTACTGATACAACTGGAAAATAAGGAAAACAGTAGTCTTTTATTCAATAGCAGTTGATATTTTAACCAAAATGACAGGGTCGATACAAAATGTATATCAGGCTCACAGTAGCGATAATAAAGTAATATTATTATTATAAACCTTTTCCGTTCGCGTTGTGTTACAATATCGTCGGAACGTAAATGGGCTGATGTTTCCATAAAGGGGCCGCCAATTTTGACCCTTATGATCCTCTGTAATCTTGGTTGGCGAGCTAGTGTCGGCATTTATTTGTATTTTGTCGGACGTCCTGATTTTTGAGGTCTCTGTGTCCTCAGAGAATAAACACGTAACGTATTTGAAAGGGACAATATTAAGGCCAAGTTTTGGTGACCGTCGGTTACATATTTTAGTAATTTGTCGCGACACTAAAATTAAAATGACCATATAAGTCCATAGTTACTGTCTTTATTAACTAATAACGATCAATTTTTGTAGACTTTAGTGTATGTATATAAACAAAAACTAATTTGACAATAAAGTTGTTATAAAATATTTTGTAAAATAGCTGGAGCTATTTCGCCTGTGTAATAAGCATCGTAGCGTAATGTACGTCGTATTGTAATACGACGTACATTACATTAAGAAATTCTTGTAAGAATTTCTTTATTTGACTTTATTATATTTGTGTATACGTGGCGCCATCTACTTTAGGATAAATGTGCTGTGCCAGAAACTTCCACAGGAATGTACTCAACAACTTCCTAAAGTTTAGCTTACCGTTAGCAATAACTTTATTTTATATATATGTGGATATAAATTTGTAGTTAATTATCCAAGACTCTGGCAGGATTACTTTCCTGTAATTTTCAATATAAGCAAAAAAGCAATGTTGGTCCCACGTTTGAACAACGCCGCATATGACAAAATGGCTGATTCATATCTCGTGTAGAGAATTGCGATTGCTATTCAACCCGGGAATGCACCTACTTTTCATAATAATTATGAATTTCCTTTAGATTGAAGACGTTCGGCTTCTATTTATATTTCGTTTTAAGATTTTTATTATTGTAATAAAAACTTAGATCTCAATAAAAAAGCAAAGTCGAATTTAAGAAAGCGCTTAAAAACCGGGCAATATCATGTTATTTCGTATCATACTTCGAATAAGCACTTTTAAAGCCACACTTATGTTTAGGTAATGATTATGAATGTTCGTACGTAACCGTGTTCTCTCGTTCCGTTTTGCATACAAGAATTAACTCGACTTTTGCTTTCAAGTGCGTCGATTCGTAATAAGTTTCGTTTAATTCGTGCTCTCTTAAACATGTTTTTATTTTAGCGCCGGATATATTTTTATAATGATGCAGTATTTTTATTAAAATTAATGTTGCGTGAATAGTAAAATGTTTAAAGGAATTGCTTTCGCTTTGACAGGTACCGTGTTTGTAAAAGAACTTGTATTATTATAGAAATACATTTAAATAAATGTAGTTTCTATCGCAAATAAAATAAAAAAGAAAATGGTTCTGATTTTGGTGTTGTGTCCTGATTCTGCTCAATTTAATATTAGACCCATGCATTGCAGTGTTTTAAAATTAAATTGATATTGATATTGATAAAATTAAAGTGATATTTTCACTAAAAATGTTGAACTATAAAATAAATAATCTTTTCTTAACACGTCGAATTCCATAGATTTAAATTCCGACCGTGGCTATTGAAAAGAAAACCTTTTAGAGGACAATGATGAGACAATGTTTTAATAACTGATATCGTGCCTGGCGATTATTATCTAACATTAACATGTACATATCATTTTGCGTTATATTCCTAAAAATCGTGCCACTAATTCCTCGTATAACCAAACTAGTTATTACGTCAGGTAACACACGTATTTTAAAGGCGACGTTTAAAGGTGAGAAGGTTGGCTGAAGACTATTATTTTATTGAGGAAGTTGGCCCCGGCCGCTCGTTAAAGCGACTATGGCGATCAAGTTAATCCATTACCATTTTATACTGTCGTAAACGTTTCACGACTTCGTCATCTGTTCAAACTTTATTTGCTATTATTATATACCCTAATAATTATTCTCAATCGGTTAAAATTACATGACCGTGACGGCGAACGATTTAATTTATATTATCGACGTCGATACTCGCTTGTCACGTTTAATTGCGGAGTCGAATTTATTGCATGCTCGAGTAATTATTCATTAAATAATTTATTGCATTATAAAAAGCGACGGGCTTTTTATTGCTCGAAAGCTTTTAGATATCTTTACTGGGAAATGACGTGCATGCAACGCCCTGGCGCTTTATTTACTTTTTATAACTTGTTTTCTTCCTATACGGAAAACAAGTATCGGACGAAGTACCAGGCGAGCATTATCGTATAGGAGGTCGACGTGTAGGAAGTTCGCGTGCGAATTACCCGCTATAACAAGACGGGAGGGCGGTAATCCTGTTATCGGCTCGATATCCGAGGAGAACGGCGTGGGTACAGCAGAGCACGGAGAAACCGCAACTTTGAGAGCTAACTTAACTCCTACTACACTTTAATTATTGTTCCTCCACTAAGCTGATTATCGCCTTAAAACTATCACGCCCACTCAATTTACCTACTACTGTTGCTTTAATCTTGCAAAATAACACCTTGTTACTTAGATGATTAATGATTTCATTGCGAGCACGGACTCAAACAAATTATATTATTATTTTGTCCGCGGCTCTTTTAACGCCAGATTCATACGTATACACAGTGAAATCATGTTTTAGTGGTGTTGTTGGTAGAGTAGAAGCAATTTGTTTTTCTAAGTAAGTAGGAGAACAAAGAAAAGCTCGGAAAACCTTGTTAACTTTTTAAAACATTCGTTGGCTCTCATGCATTATTCAGTCGCCGCCGGCATTGTACATGTACAAGCGCATTCGTATATGTGATTGTGTGTGTAACGTGTAGTGTATTACGAACATTAGAGAGGTAGGCGTCCTGTCCCGCGGCGGGTACACATGTCGGCCACTACCAGGATCGCATCACGGCAACCGTACCCTCCTCACAATTGACATTTTGCCAAGAGCCCAACCCTTTGTTACTCGGATGAAATGTGAATTTCAATGAAAACGAGGTTAAAATTGCTGAGGCCCGACGTGGCCATAAAAAAGAGATTTCATTACGAGCCATTGTTGTGTTACGATTTTCACGGTCCATTTTCTTTTCGAGGATCACTAAAGCGGAAAGGTTACGGTTTAATATTTGTATTAGGCACAGTGCCGCGTCTCAAAAAGCTTTCAGAATATTTTATTGCCAGGGTAATTAACTCGAAGTGCTGTTCTTGTGTTTTTCGCTTGCTTTTACGCAATTAAAAATAATTTGAAATAATAGCCTCGGCACAAAGACGCGCGAGACGCCGCCGGAATAATTTAAAAGCTTTGCGAGGCTCGCGGAGTTAGCGTCTTGTTTCATTAGCGCGCCCGCCCGTCTCGGCTAATATTTATATGAGTTGCGAATCATGAATATTTACATTACGGTCTGACTTATAAGGAGCTAATTTGGCGAGGTCTTTTTTGCGTACAAGTTGCGTCGTAATGCTGTTTAATTTGATAGTTTTATTCGCGGTCGAAACGAGACGTGCACAAAAGCGGGCAGCGCTAAGCTCCTTTTATCTCTCCCCGAGGCAGGATAAAAATCGAGTTTCGATATTGTGCTCGTAAAGAGAGCTTGGACGGGGATAAATAACACGTTGTCGCCGGGGTCACAGATACCGCGCCCTGTAACGAGGGTTGATTCTCATGACGTAGAAAAAGGGGACGATATACTTAATTTAGCGCAAGCTATTTTTTCTCCGCGCCAGAATAATACCGTTACAATTGAACTATTTTTTGTGCCGTAACGCAATACATCTATTACAATACTGATTTTCTCATTACGCGTGACGTAACACATCGATATACATACGTACGGTAGGATTGTTGTTATTGAACTGAATATTGCATTATTATTACTTACACTAGTTGTATTTACTTATGTTAAAGGAAGTGCGTAGGTTCAGAGCTTGCGCTTATCATAAACGATTATCAAAGTCAAGCAACGTCAGTCCCTGTCGGAAGTAAGATGGGTGACCAAAGGTGGCATTTTTTTTTTTGTGCTTCGGAGGGTGCGTTAAGCAGTTGATTTCGGTGGTTTGATGCCAGATCCTAAACCAAGTCTCAATCCCTATGGGTGGTTTGAAAATATTCCACAGACGGGTTGCCCACTAATCCATATTTTTAATATGTATTGTGGCAGCGTGGTGGAGTATATCCCGTGCGTCTTCCGGTAGTGGGTGAGACCCATGCCCAGAAGTGGGACTTAAAGCGTTACAGCCATGTGTGAAATATTAAATAGTCATACGTGTAGTAATTCTGGAGCGCTATAAGATGGACTCTTTAATAGGTACAAAAAGAGGATTCCTTTAAAGCCGGCCAGTTTTTGCCTTTTCTCGCGTTGCAAACATTTATACGACGGAGAGCATATGCTCAGGTCGACCGTCGCTTGTTTGGCGGTACAAGCCAGATAAAAACAAATACACATTTAATAGTCCATTTTGACGTTTTTGCATTTAACAACGCAATAAAACTCTCCCTGTTAGCATTTTAACGATACAATTTAGATGGTATATCAACGTGGATATGTTACTTATCTTTCTATATCTTATATAATAAAACTAAGTGAGATGTGTTGTAATTGAATGTTTTTCTGGTAAATATTAGACATTATTAACATATTTTCGTAACGTATCTACAATTTTCATTTTCTTGAGTGTCTGTTTGTAAAAGTATTAAGCTATAATCGATAAAGGTTCGATTCGAGAAAGTAATTAAGTACATAATTAGTCATTACAAAGACATTTTATTAATTCCGTGTTACATATGATATATAGGCTTAGATCTAGTATTTTCACATGACAAGGTTGACATTGTCTAATAATTATAACTCTTACTCTCGATTTGAATGAACAAATCTAAGAATACAGTTTGTTACGCTGTTTCTAAGTCTAGCGTAAGAAATTGTAATATTTACTTGTTGCCTTCAAATACACGCAAAGTTGCAGATACCGGTACTTTTCATATAAAACATATAATGTTTATATAGGCACGCATCGCTCACGAGCAGCGATCCTAATGCATTGTGTGCTAGTTATAAACGGAACATGTTTATTATACGCCAACCAAAATAAAACACCTCTCTCTCACCGTGAAACACTCGCACTGGAATCCAAAACAAACACTTAACTGAATTTGCGTGTTTTTCGACAAATTACGCCCGGATAGTGTGGAAAAGCGCATAAAGAAGAAATACGGTCCACAGATATGAATCAGATTATTCTCTCGCGCTCAGTTAAATTAAATGGCTTCGGGCGAAAATTACCATGTTTTTGAGAACAAATTTTTACGTAGGTATTTTAGGTTTCTCTGTATGTTTTAAGCGTGGCATTTCGCGTACCCGATTCAGGGCACGTGCATCGTATATTTATTGCGTCGTTAATCACGCCCGTCTCATTATCAACTCTAAATCCAAACGCACCAACTTAGCGGAATTTAATACAAATCAACGTAATGACGATTTAATTTTGCTTTCATATTTATAACTGGTCAAAGCAGAAGCTTTTTAAGCGATCCAAACAAAGCAGCGTTGTTTGCCAGACAACGAATAAATCTTTTGAATCTTCGTTTTTCTTTCTCGACAAAGAATCGCATCACGCGCGGGAACTTTTGAGAGGAATTTCTAAAGAAAGAAATAAGCTGCGTCCCGGTAATTAAAACGAAATAAAAATAAACGGAATCTTTTGCAAGACGATATCAATATAAGCGGTGCGCGGGAGCTAAAGCTAACTAGCTTTGCATTTATACAACTTGTTTATTATAATGATTCTGTGCACGTTCGTTCTATGGCAGTATTAGTACACTCTAAGATTTCTTGGCTATAAATGAACGATTTACACTACAAGACCCGTTCTATGTATAAAGTTCATCCATAAATCTCAGATAATGTTTTTATTTTTATCTTTTCAAGTAATGCTCTATAATTACCAACGCCATAGGTATAAAAAGGTGTCCTTAGTCCGTACCTTATGTGGATCACAGAGATCGTTTCTTTTAAAACCTCTATATGTAAGTGAGCCGGCAAAACATCTTTTAAGAATTGCTTCGCACTAGAAATGAATATAGATTTCAGATTTAGTCATTTCCAAGATAAGCAGACTGACGTATTAACGTACAGACCGATGTACAAGTATTATTAAAATTGCTCAAATGTTTTGGTGCATACAAATATACCTATTAGCCTAGAAAATCACACTTATTTTGAAATTACGGACCGACTTGAAACATATAATGGGTATGCACGTATGTCCGTATTTCGACGAGATGGATTCATTTTATACACCATTAACCTCCAAATTTAAGCTTCTAAACCGTACCCTGTTTTATTGCTTTATTTCTCGTGGAATTTGATTTGATTGCTTTTTGTGGGACCGGTCTGCGTTATACACGACGGCGAACCTTTTAAAGAGAGATTATTGTAGGTACGGTAATAGAGAAGCTCAATTTCCGGTGATAAATCTTTCCTTTAAATATGTAAACTGCCCATAGCTCTACGACTTGTGAAGATCACCGAGGACTATTTAAATAGAAGTTTTAGTATATTCGGTGACATAAACGTTATTGTGGTTACGGTAATAGTTAAGTATATTTCCGGTGATAAATCTTTACGTTTAATATGTCATGTGCGTATTGCACCGCGAGTTGTGAAGATTACCGGATTTTTTTAAATAGAAATTATTGTAGGTTCGGTGACGGTACATATAACGATTTCGTAATGTAACATTTATTATTTTGATATTATTAATAAGTAACATTTTTTTGTAAACCATGCATTGTTAATAAAATTCAATATGATGAAAACTAACTAAACTAATAACCCTAATTGGACGAAGTAGTGTGTTTTTGGCCTCCGACACGAGACTTCATCGCTCTCGATCTTGAACTGTCACCCGCTAGTATACGACATTCTTAAGAGAAGAAAGATTTTCAGAAAAAAATAAGTTACAAAAAAAACAACAAAATACACTATAAAAAGCGAATAGTTGATATCCGGTGATAAATCTTTTCGTTTAATATGCGAGTTACAAAGCATGCATAGCTCCGACTTATAACCGACCCACAAAGTTAATGTCTGTTCGTGGCTAAGTTGCATGAGCGCTTCCGTACTTTGAAGGGCATGTTAGGTAATAGGTTTCGATTGTTATCAGTCGATAGCGGTCTTCAAACCTCGTAGGAAACCTTCTACGCGATTTGAGAATATGGTATTATATCTAGAAAACGATTCATATTTTATGAACCCAATATGGCAAACTATCATACAGTCCATTTTTATGAAGAGTAACAAACGAACGTGCAAACTACCTGATGTTGTAGTCACAGCCCATAGACATCTACGTACAACCTCACACACGTCTAACATCGTATCTGAGCTTGAACGTAGATATGTTGCTACTCCTGAAGTCTAAGATGGTCGCCTCGCTTCAAAGTGTAGCTGGTAACCGCTCCTCCCCGACCGAAACGTAACTAATGCTGTATGGCGGATTATGAGGGGGGGCGGTGGTATCTCCGGTTGAATTATAGTTCTCCCACCTTTGTTAATTATCTTTGAAAACAATCATTTCTTATTTTAAGAGCTTTATATGGGAAAAATATTATTACCTTTCCCTTTCTTATTTAACTTTACCCTTAACCTTACGATCATATAGTATATTTCATAGTAAATCGTCACTGAGGCATAAGAACATCTGTAATCAACACCAATCAACTTCAAACATTAAAAATAATATTCACTAAAAATAACAGTCAATATAAGTATGTACTGCCTTGTATCAAAGTACATAAGTAGATATTTTATCCATTAATTCGATTTTCAATGTGACTATATAAAATTGTTCTCGATAAAAATAGTAACAGAATATTACCACCAAGGTTAGAGACGGATTTATTTATAAACGAACTCGCGTGTAGGTAATATTGGCTGTTTGATATATTGTGTATTTTTATGTAAATCGGTCCGTTTAATGGATTTCGCCGAAGGGTGATAATTTATGTTTAGCCGTCGCGCGTTATCTCAATACAAATGTTCGCACCATAGATATAAATTGATAGATATGTTGCCATACACTATCGAGACGAGAGGATAGCGAGATCATTAAATATAATTTTGGCTGATTGAAATGCTTTTTATTTTTATATCCCAGAATTGAGGGAAATTCGTAAAACTGTCACACCGCACTGTTTTTAATACGCTTTTATTAGGTTGTGTTGTACATATGTATGCAATGGGTTCTTTGAGCATAATTTTCACTAATATCCAGATGTCTGATTAATTTGAAACTTTGTACAAAATTTTGTACTTTGGACAATGCAAAAATATGAAAAAAATAATAATCAAAAAAACTAAAAAACACGCTTTTATAAAAAAAAACCTACGAAAAGTATAAATAAGAAAAAAATATATTGTGGTGTAAAGATAGCATGGAGTGCTTTTTCAGTGATCTATTGACACCACGTACCCGAAGGTTTTTTTACATCTCAATATATTTTTTCTTATTTATACTTTTTGGTTGGTTTTTTTTTATAAAAGTGTGTTTCTTTAATTTTTTAACTATTATTTATATAGATAGAAAATAGGGTTAAATAATGCGGGCTTACGAAAAAATGGCAGCCCTTTTATGTTGCCATGCATGAATCTGTCCCACTATTGGGGGAAACTTGGAGCACTCTCTAGCGCGCTGCTTCGCAGATTGGTTATAGGTGTAGGTTATCTTTGTTGGATGATTTCGAACTACCTATTAGAATTACGAAAATGTTGCAAATTTTTATGACTCACTGCTGGGCATAAATCCTTTACATTGAGGGAAACTTGGAGCATACTCCATCACGGTGCTTTACAGATTGAAAATAGGGTTAAATAACTTGTGACTATAAATTTTACGAAAATGTTCGAACTATTTTTATGCCCTGCCACTGGACAACGATTTCTTTCTTCTAAAGGTGGTAGAGCCGTTAGAGCTGGCCCGAG
>DWON01005038.1:0-15431 GCA_018251015.1 Phocides pigmalion okeechobee | reverse complement strand
GACTAAGATGGTCGCCTCCAGTAATGTGTATCCGGGAACCACACCTCCTCAACCGAAACACTAAACTGTATGTACGTAACTCAATTCTGACCTATTGACTAATGTTCCATTAAACATGCCACATGATCTTCTTGTTTTTATTTTTTTATTTTACAAATATTACTAAAGTACCGTCCACCAGATATTAAATTGTCGCTGAGACCATGCTATCTTTAACAGGACTGTTAGTCAAACAAAACCGTAAAACACGGGAAGGGTTTTAAATAAAGGATAGCGATGTTACTGTCTCTCTCACGTTCTCGCCTCCATGATGGCTGCTTCCGTTTTGGGGAGGGAGACCTCGACCTAGACTTAGTCGGCGGTGTTGATGGCTTCTCTGGCGTTTTGCTTCTAGACCTGGCAATAGAACATACATACATCTTTCATCATTCAAAACCCAACAAGACTAAAGTCCTGCTGGAGATACACAGAAATGTTTTTACTCCTGAGGACTAAGATCGTTGCTTCGATTGTAAGTATATGTGGCAACTGCACCTCTCCAACGAAAACACAAGCACGCAGGTGAAATAATACTTTTATTACAATATCAATTTTTTTAATAAATCCTTTCTCACTTTTCAAACCTGAACGATTTTATGTGCATCATCTTGGTTGTCATGTTGTTTATTGTATGATAATATAATAAACAGTAAAATGAATTATGGTTTTCTTTATTAAAGTAAGTTCAGACATCTAAATCATAGAGTCGAGAACACATTGATGTCTCCACAATGGAATAAACAAGTGCATCAAGTAAAGCTTTTTTTCTTCAATCCATTCAGAATATTTAGGTTTCGAATAGTAAATGATACATTGTCTTTTGCAAACATACCTGTATACTCTTCCCGGAGGTGTTGGCTGTTTTTGCAAGTCTTTAGGTATGGGACTCGGAGACCTTGATTTCTCCCTTCTCCCCGAGGCTATTTCCTCTTCCTTGTGTTTACGTGCAGCATTTTTGGCCTTATAATATTCATATAATCCTAGTTTCTCCCAGCCCTCACTGAAAACAAAGAATAATTTATTTGTACCATGTACCATTGAATTTCCCAAATGGTTAAGTTACTCAACAAATGTAATTATTATTATTATTTATTTATTTAATCAGATAACAAAGATATTAGACATAAGTAATTATGTCTACAAATTGTGATGTATATGGTAATCAATTACTTTATTTTTAACCAGCTGTACGTTGCAATTTTATCAGCGATAATAAAGTTCTTAAAGTAATGTCATATTAGCATAGCGTACATAAAAATATAATATTAGGGATATTGAATAGTAATATAAAACATTAGTAATTAATTCACACATGTGTATCTGAGAAACCTGATTAGGGCTTTTATAGCAACCCTACATTTACTGCCAAATAAATACAAACTTGTCTCTTGGTCGTTCATGATTAGGAGCGGCGTAGAAAGCGTCTACTGCTGCTAGTAGCCTCTCATTTGGAGGTGCCGGTGGAGGCAGACGGATCTTCGTTGGGTCTAAAGGTCTATATTTATCTTCTTCAAGCTGAAATTAGAACATTTGAGAACATTCAAAAGGTTCTAGCAAAGCTTGACAAAAAGACAATATAGTAAGAAAATAAATATAAATAATTGCTGTGTGCTATAAGTTGCTAAGACTTGTAGTAAAGCAAGCACTATCATTTTGTGTCCCGTGTCTGTCCTCAGTTGGTTACAGCAGTGACTGAATAGTTCCCATATAACTTGTATATAAATGTTCTATTCAGAATTGACCTTAGATGTAATTGAGCATATATAAAATGAAGTATATATACTCCATTTTATATATCATATACTATTCAATTTCTATATTAACAAGATAACAACTGATATTAAAGAAATAAAGATCCTTACCATAATTAGAGGCACCATTAAACCTGCAGGTAACTCAAAATAGGGAACTGAAGGCATTAGTTCTTCATTATTAATCTCAGGGAATGGAGGGAAGCCCGGGGGAGGTTTACTAAGATCTGGAAGACCATTTTGGAATGCTAAGGGTTTTGGCTCAAAGCCAGGAGGTGGTTGCGAGAAATTCACGTTTGGAAGAATAGACAAGTCTGGTTCTTCTAAGCTCTCAGACTTTTTACGATTTGTTATTTGTTCAAATGTTTGACTGTCATAACTATTATCATTTCCACTTATGCTATTATTTGAAGGGTAATTGTCCCCACTTTCACTACCGAAGTTCTGGTGACTAGAATTAAAATTCTGGTCATATCCGCCCAACTGGAAGTTTTGATCATTAAAACTATTTTGGAAACCCCTTGGCATGGGCTGTGGCTGGTTATCGTTACTGTGATCGTGGCTGTTCTGCAACTCAAGTGCATGTTTCTGCATTTCCATTTGTTGGATTTGCTGCATTGTATGATTCACAAAAGCTTGATGCTGGCCTTGGTAACTGAAAATATAACATGGCATATCAAATTATTTAAGTCTACCAAATTAATTATAAAATCCATTAAAAATATCTGTTATATCATAATCTGTTATATTATAAGAGCTATCTAGTCTCTCTTGGTAGTCTTTATGTGCTAATTCTGCAAACCGTTTTTGACAAGAGTTATACGCAATATAGTAGGCATTCTAGGAAACGCAAAAGTTATTTTTAAGATACCTTCCAGTGTAAAAGGATTTTACTCTAGCAAGCACTTACTATAAATCCTTTTTGTAACTCATCTTTACTACTCATTATTAAACTTACTTATCAAAGGTGTTTTTTGTCTGTTGATTGAGATGAGCAATGACGCCCGCGTGTTGGGCGACCAAATTGTTCTGATATTCTTGGTAGGAGCTCGTCGGACTCTTCATTTTTTCAATGACGGCAGTCTCAAAATAGTTCGACTTAGATTCCCATAGACGAAGCAGCTTATTCAACTTAGCCTCCTGCTCTTCAGTAACCGCTGAAACAGCAAAACGATTAAATTGTTGTCATACAAGCCGAGATTGATTAATGAAGCAAGTTACCTGACTGGCAAACCACAGGTGAAGATGGACAAAAGTTGGTTTAAATTGATGATGAGAATGCACAATCGAACAAGAGACCTAAATCTTGAGGACATTATTATAAATATGTTACCTATACTGGCATTGCAAAACATTGGAACCACCACATTTTCCAAATTTTTCTTCAGATCTTCAGCATTTTTGCGAGCACTGTAATTAGGAATAACAGTATCAAAGACACCAAAACGATAATTAACCAAAGGACACCAAATAAAAAAACTGTTGTATTAATACAAAATATACCCATACACAAATGAATTATAATAAATCACAAAACAGACTGTTACGAACCCGCAAAATAACATTTCAGCTGCTAATAGCACATTAAACATATAAAAAATATTAATAAGTTGACAGTTTCTGTGACTATTTAATTATTGTTAATAATACAAAAGTTTCTCAAAACGGTATAACAACCTTATTAAATTAATTTATGCTCTAAGTATTTATATTAAAAAAAGTATTTATATTAAAAAAAATACTTTTTCTGCATATTATGTTTCAGGGACATTATTTGATTAAGCAGTTTATTTTACATAAAATGATTAGCTATTTTGTTTAGAGATTGTTTGGATGACCAAAACTAAAAGTTTTATTCATAAATCATAAGTAATATCTACTCATATTATCTACTCGTAAAATTTGGGAATTTCACATGTAAGTTTAAAAAGAGTACAACTTAAAGTTGATATATTTTTAATTTAATATTTCCATAGACATAAACATAATTGGTATCTATTATAATTAATAACATATTAGCAGTGGAAACTTGTTCTGGAAACAATAACATTGAATGAACAACAAACAAACAAAAATAATTGAATAAAAAGAAATGGAAGAATCAAATAGGAATAATCTACTAAAGAAAATGAAAAAAATCAAAGCCTAAAGAATATTCCAATAGATCCAAATAATTCTCTTGTCCTGTCCAATCTTATTTAACATATATTTATATGCATATAATCAAGTATTAAGATTGTAATATTTAAAATTACCTACTAATAATATACATAGTACTATATAAAATTTACATATGAATGTTTGAAACATATTTCATTAGTATGACAAACATGATTATTTTATGATGATGTTTCCAATCTCTGCTTTTTGTATAAATCACTTTGATTTTATGTTGAACACTTGTTAGTGCTAATGTGAAACTCAAAATAATATAAATGAAATGTGAAATTAATCAAATCATTGTTGTGATGAATTATTTACAGGATTTTTCTGAAAACAAACTTTATGTGTTGAAACCGGAAGACAATTCATGCTAAGTCCTTATGATTTCTCGCAGCTACAAGTATTGTTGATTTTTTGAAAATGAAATGAAAGGAACTTTGAAGGATGTATGTAGGCCTATATTTTCTACTGTTTCATGACCCAATTACAACTTTGAATGAACAGTCAATGCAACTATTTTTAGGTTGTGAGACCAAGAGTCTTAATACAGAACAGAGTTTAGTGTAATTATTGTCATAAAATTTCAGACCTATAAAATTTACTATTAAACCCCACATGGTTTAGTAAAGTTTAGTGCACAAATGACACATGAACTATGTAATAATTTGTTTAAATAGATACAAACCAATGATGAAGAACATCATTCACTAGGTAAATGATGTGAAGCTTCTGGGTGAAGGGAGCGCCTGGCTGGGTCACTTTCCTGAGCAGGTGTTGTGATATAACTTTGCCGGCATCATGTGATGTTGCATGTTGTAAAATCCATCCCTTTCCTTTGAACATAAGTGGTCATTATTAAATAATCTCTCTTACGTCACCATTGTTTCATTCTGTTATATTAATAGCTATAAAATACCTTATGAAACTTCAGACAACTGCATTTATAAATATTTGTAACATGAATGTAACTGTTAAGAGTTATCATCATCCACAAATTTATCTCTTGTTTGATTATAAATTATTGCTTTTAAGTATAAATTACCTGATGATATGCTATCTTTAGTACATGTATCAATAATAGGCTGCAATATGTTGTCCAGTTCAGCAAGGCTTATGTTATTTTCATCAGCCATTGTTTGAATTTTTTCTTGTTGAGCTTTAGCAACTAATTCATTAATTTTTACCTGTTGTTGTTGAATTAACACCTAAAATAATAATTCATATTTTAATATAAAACCAGCAATGTGCACTACGATATAATAAATAAAAAAATAGTTATATCAATGCACGCAAAGCATTGATACAGGACTTGATAGGCCTGAAATAATAAAACATATATGTACAATATTTCATTCTTATACAATAACATTCATTATCATAAAAATCGTACACAAATATTCAATATATCTATACAAAAATATTGTTAAATATTTTCTTATCAGTTAAGAATAATATCAATAAAATATTAATCAGCTATAATGCTTTCTTATCATTGTGCTCTTATAACAATTTGAATTCAAAACTATTTTTATTCATATAATACAAAGAAAAACAACTCAAAGAGATGTATACTTACAGTGTGTTGAGCGTTCAGATTATTTTCTGACTGTGTGATCTGTTCCTTTAGCATGTTGATCTGGGCATTGACATTGTCAATATCGTGCGCGTGTTGTGTAGGGGGAGGCGGAGCAGCGTTCACCGCGAGCCACTGCTGGAGAGCCGGCGCCGCCGCCATGGAGGCCGCCAGCCCGAGTTGAGCAGGCGTCGCTCCGGCCTGTTGGGGCATTACATATTGCCTGTTCTGTGCCATATAAGCCCCGGCGGGAGCGGGAGCCGTCTGGCCGCCGGCCTGCTTTAGAACTATAAACAGCGGAGGTTCACTTGAAACGGTTACAACAACAGCCAACCAGCGATCGGGCGAGACCGCATTAATCTATTTCTGCCATCGTCAGTATGCTTACTTGCTTGCTCTGTCGTCACTTTGTACTGGTAGTAGTTGAAGTGCTCGCCGCCATACAGGAAGCTGAACTTCGGGTTGTTTTTTTGTTTCGTCTTGGTCATCTTCTCGAACTCGGGGCCATTTCTTGCGACAAACTGCGCGAGCTTGTCTATGATGTTGCGAAGATCTTGATCTGAAAACGGTCCATCCAAAAGTATAAAAATGCACTCGTTCATTAAAACTATAACACCAATTTTAAATAAATTTAACGCTTACCTTGGGGTGGCTGCGGAAGCTCCATTTTATTTGAACTATTTTTGAGGTTAATTGCAATACATGTATGTATCGGTATCCCAAATCTCAATATAAACGTGTAACACTTCACTTTTCAATCATTATAAGTGTTGTCCTCATAAATTTAGAAAAAACGATACAATTCGAACTTTTACACTTGAAAAAAACTAGTTTAAAACTGAACGTCACAAATTTTCGATGCTACCGTTCGTCAGCCATTTGTAATTTGTATTCTGTCTGTATTTCTTAAGTCAATGGTATTTTATACTGTTTTTTTTTGTTTGTGGCCCAAAAGGCAGCACCTTTTTTGTGACAAATTTAATAAGCCAGACTGTAAAAATGTACTAATAAAAGATGAAGACAAATATTATCCGTGAGTTTCAATAATTAGAAGTATTTTTTGCTTTTCACATTAATATTGTATTTGAGTTTGGTACATTAATTTACTCTCTAGCTCGTATGGATTGTTGTAGATGGCTGAATTACGTTTATTTCAATAAATAAAAGATAATATTATTTGTATAAGATTTCTTTGTGTATAAGAACTGTACATATATTTTTTAAAATTACAATTACATAATTTGAACCGTACTTGAAATAATATTAAAAAAAAAACTGATGTGATAATGATAACATGATATAATAATTTATTACATGGAACGATTAAGAAAAACGAATACGTGTGCGAAATAATCGAATACTATTATATACTGCACTTTCTATGAATCGAATGAAAAATATCAATGATATCGATAATTTTTGCAATTGCTATTTCAAAAAACTGAACACGGAAAAAAAATTCATGCCTTTCATATGTGGCAAGACTCATCCTAGTAGTATTGATCGCTAGACCAATAACTTCTGCCAAAATAATTCATTGCAGTATCTCGTGCAGTCATTCGCTAGTTTCGATGACTGAGTAACCAGGTGCGGGTGACGGTTGTTGATGTCACGATCATCAACGTGAATCATTTTTGTCAAAACATTGCTTTGAAGCAAAACACAACAAAAATACTAAAATGTGTGCTATGGTAAGTGTAACTCTTCCTTTTTTCTGCTTACAATGACATAATGCATGAAGACCTATACATACGATTTTATTGAAAAATAATCTGGTAATCTAATAATAAAGTGATATGTCGTTTTTCATGATATCAAATATTCCTCTTTAATTACATAGTGAAATTCACGAAATTAATTCCTACCAATCCTCTTCAATTATATATTATTTAAGGCCAAAATGATTTAATAACTGTATGTTTTATTGTATTAAATTTAATTGCATTACTTTTTTACAATAACACATAATTAAGTTATATTTATGTATCATTCTTTTTTTTTCTTTATGAATGAAAAATTTTCAGCGAATGAAAGCAGCCAAGTGTCCCTCCGATGAGTTGGCCATTACTAACTGTGCTCTCATCAACCCTGATGACTTCCCCAGTGATGTAAAGTTAGTATTATTCCAATTAGCACATACAACTTTGTACTTTGATATACATGAGATACATAGAGCTTATTAAAGAAAGGATTTCAGTTATGTATAGAATTAAATAAATCTTTTCAAATAATTTTTATATAATGTTATTTTAAGGTACAAACCCCTGAAAGCCTTTCCATTCCATTAGTTACAGCCTCATTACCAACATTGACCATCACTAATCCAGAGCCCAATCTGAATATTACACCAATATATAAATAGCCTAACCTCAGTGACTATTAATACCATACCCATGAAAAACTATAGTCCAGTCTCAATAATTAATTCGCATGAGTTCTGCTGATTTTTATCATACTTTATTATTATATAATTCTACATTCAATTTTAAATTTCTTTAGAACTCAGACATGAAGTGCCATTTAATGTGTAAATAATCACATTTGAAATCATTATATCATTTCTATTCACAAAAATATTTTTATGTGTAGCATGCAGATCAGCTGATGTTAGTAGGTCACTGCAACCAATTGACATCCTCATATCACCTCAAATAGTACATAGAAGGATTATTACACTGGAATACTAGCCTCATTTCTTAGTGTGGTTAGCAAACCCATCTCCAAGTGAAATACAGGGATTGCTCTATAGCAGATTATGAAGATGGCAGTGATAGTTCCTCAGAGAACTGTAGATCTAACACCTGTTTCACAGCCAATTATTAGAGTAGTAGTGGTGCTTCAAAGCTTCCAGATTTTATTTTTAGTCTATAATTATGTTCTTGTATGATTTTCTTAATTTCCAGGCATGTTGAGGTGTCCACTGGACCCTCCCAGCATTATGTCTTCAGTGTTAGATTCTATAACGGGGTGGACCGTGGTACAGTAGGATTCTCAGCACCACAGAGAAAATGGGCCACTCTCTCAATTGGACAGGCATGTATTTTGTTTGTGATAGTTCAATTAAATGATATAATATATATTCATTATAAACTGTACACTTTTTATGGGGCTTGAAAGACATACAATTTTAAACGAATATCATTGTGGAATATATAGATACATTTCATTATATTATGGGTACTTATGATTAACACTTTTTAATCGGCAATGAAAAAGCGTTAATTTGGAGTGTCCATAATATACTAAAATGCTTAAAAAGTTACTTATTGAAGTTCTTCATCAATCAAATATTCAAAAAGGTAATTTATTGCTAAGTGAACACATATATAATATGCTTTTTGAACCTCAAGAATCTCAAGATTTTTAGCAGTATAACTTGTAGTTATGTAATATGTTAATGATTAGAAGCCTTAAAAAAGCCGACAGATTCTGTTCTTGCGACTGATTTGCTTTTGTGATAACAGCAGCCTACTTGCCTTCAATAGCAGTTATGATAGTGGCATGAATTTATTTCATTGAAATGTAACAGTAATTTGTTTCAGATTGATTTGATGTAAAATCGATTTCTTATTTTAGTTGGATTTTAATTTATAATCCAGTTAATAAAATATGAAGGTTCCTTATAATATCTACAAAAATGTGACAAGTCATTATAGTTTTCATATTCTCAGAGTATTGACTTAACTCTTTCCCTGCGATGTACAACGCGCTTGCGGGTTGTACACACCTGTGTTGTACGTAAAAATCTGCATAGATTATGGGCGAACACAAGTGCTGTGTTTACGTTGGCGCTACAAGACTGCGAGCTGAATCAACGTCTGTGTATCCGCAAATGTTATACGGATGCTAAAAAATACAATATTTCCATGAATTGTCCGCGCATCTTCAGTCTAAAAAACAGCTTCGGTTTAGTCCGCCTCCCGCAACGAAGACCCGATGAATGAACGCCGCATTCAAAGTCTTCCTAACACTGATTATTGAATTTTCAGATCATAGATGTGAAAATATGCAAGCCCCAATCTTTAGAATGCCTGTGCAGTGTTACATTAGAAGCAGACTTCATGTTGAAGAAAACGTAAGTAACAACCATCTAAAAATAGAGAATTTATATACAGGCATAAATCTAGGACCTATGAGGACTATTCAATTAATCTTGAGTATCTATATATTAGACTCACTCAGAGGAAACGGATTTTTAACAGTCAGTGAGTTTATTTGTTGCCACAGACAGACACTTTGGAAAATATTTGTTTTCGCATTTTTTATACGTCTTATACATTATTACAATGCATTAATTTATTGGAACATTCCAGATCTAGGATTGACTAATCGATACATATAAATAAATGCGTGCATTAGTTAACAGGAATATGTAAATATGTTTTTTCACATTATTCTCGCATTTGTAAATGATGAATATTCAAATTTTAAAAATTTTGATTACTAAAAAGAATCTTTTCTTTTCAATTCCAGATAGTCCCGTCACTTCCATTTATTTGTATAATTTGTATTGCTGCTTTGTAGGTGATATAGAATTAAGTAATAACATCATTCCAGTACATCCATGGAGCCGTACGATTCGGAGCAGATGGCGCGCGATTTCCTCATCCAGTTCTCCAATCAGGTGTTCACCGTGGGCCAACAACTGGCTTTCGCGTTCCAGGAGAAGAAAGTGCTGTCTCTGCTCGTTAAGAACTTGGAATGTATGTTAATGTTATAAAAGGTTTTTTTTTTTTTATAAGAGCAATTATGCTGATGGAATACTTATTGATTTTGGAAATCAAGTACAGATTGACACACACATATCTCACACAAAATTTATTAAAATATATTTTAATAATTGAAAATGATTAAGAACCGGCCATCTTACAACAACCACACTTCATTGTCTAAATGTGCCACATTTTGTCCCTTAGATGTTATGAGTAAAGCTGTGTAAGCTCAGTATTATAATAAGGTAATGAGTTTGTAAATTTTTAAAGTTTCATTGCAAATTATAAATATTTTTATTTATTTTGACATAACTACGCAGATAAACGTATATTTTGGGTTATGACGCGTTTAATAAAAATGTTACAGGTTTAAAAACGTTTACAGTTTATTTTATAAGAAACATTACATTGCAAAGGAATAACAAGTCATAAAATGCAAAAGAAGTTGCATCCTAAACATTTTATGGTAGTAACTTGATAACAAATTTTCTTAACTAAAAAGTGTAGTAAGTAATTTTCTTAATTGGTTTGTTTAGCCGTGGATGTACAAGCTCTCGCCGCGGGTTCGAACGCGGTACCCCGCCGCGCCAGAATGGGTCGCTTACTTCCCGATGCATGCATTCAATTCGACAAGGCGGAGAATTCTTCGCTCAACTTAATCGGAAAGGCTAAAGGGTAACATTGAACATTATTTTATAAATATATATTTATTTATATTTGATCGAACAGTAATTCATAAAACGACATTTCAAAAAAGGTATTACAAATAATTGCCAATCAAGGATTATTTATGATCTTTCTAATATTTAGGGCAAATAGCCCCGAAACTTATTGAAATACAAAGGGAACCAGTGTAAGGCGTGGTTTAGTCTGATGGGTGACCGTCCAATGGAACGTTAGACCTGATCAATTAGATTAAAGACGTGATTGTTAACATTGGTTATCCAATCAAAGCTGTAAAATATTGTCGAAGGTATCAATACATCTGATAAAGATTGGCCACTAACCTATATTTTCCACCAATTTACCACCACCAACCATTATAACAGCGTGGTTGTATACTAAGCCTATTCCAGTTATCGAAGACTCATGTTCAGCCATGGAACTTAAAATAGTTATACCAGATTGTTCTTATATTAGAAAAAAAGTAAAAATAGTTGAATTTTCTAATAGTGTTACGTTCATTCAATGGATATTAAAATTTACTTTATGTAGGAAACAACCTCGTCAATCGATCATCAATCCCGATTGGGACTTCGGCAAGATGGGCATCGGCGGTCTGGACAAAGAGTTCAACGCCATCTTCCGTCGAGCATTCGCATCTCGAGTCTTCCCACCTGAAGTTGTCGAGCAATTGGGTAAGAAATTGGATGTTATTTATATGTGTATTTGGAAGTGATATGCTTTTAACTACTTACAGTAAAATACAATGTAATATAGTATATTACTAAGAAAATCCTGTAAATACTTGTTTTAAATCAACCAACTGATAAATAGATCACATTAAAATGCTTTCATATTTTTATTATAAATTTTAATTTGTAGGTTGCAAGCACGTCAAGGGCATCTTACTGTTCGGTCCCCCTGGTACCGGTAAGACCTTGATGGCACGTCAGATCGGTAAGATGCTGAACGCTCGTGAGCCCAAGATCGTGAACGGTCCCCAGATATTGGACAAGTACGTGGGGGAGAGCGAATCTAACATCCGGAGGCTGTTCGCTGACGCTGAGGAAGAGGAGAAGAGGGTAAGTGATAACGTATACAAATTATGATTACAAAATATAAAAGAGATACTCTTTGTGAGTGTCTCGTTACTTAGATTGATAATATGTTACGCAAAGAAAACCGTGAGCATTTTCATGCTTTGAAAAGCATATACAAGTATGACATACTATTCGTTAAGATAATCATATATAACATATTCAAAGGTTTACAAAAATCTCCTTCAATTCCCTTTACAACAGTGCAAACAATATCAAGAAATAATGATGGATATACCTATAATGTAATTCACGAGTAAATTGTTTTAGTGCGGACCAAACAGCGGTCTCCACATCATTATATTCGACGAAATCGACGCTATTTGCAAGGCCAGAGGCTCTGTCGGCGGCAACACTGGAGTTCACGACACGGTTGTCAACCAGTTGCTTTCTAAGATCGATGGTAAGATACCAATAAACTCAATATTCCATGAATAACTATAACATTGATTACAATGTAATAACTTTAAAATTGTTTAAAATTTAAAGATCATAAAATATATTTTGCTTCCTACGTTAAAAATCATTACAATCAACTTCATTTTGATGTGCCATATTACTTGATTGGTCCTTCGAGCCGGATTGTTTTTAGCTAAAAATGTTTGCAAATTTCCCTAGGTGTGGATCAGCTGAACAACATCCTGGTTATTGGTATGACGAACAGACGGGACATGATTGACGAGGCGCTGATGCGGCCTGGTCGATTGGAAGTGCAGATGGAGATTGGCTTGCCCGATGAGAAGGGCAGAGTTCAAATCCTGAACATTCACACTAAACGGATGCGCGAGTACAAGAAGATCGCTGAAGATGTCGATTGCAAGGTACGTTTGGTGTTTACACGTCTGGGAAGTTATGTCTGAATTGAAATAACATAGAATGTTTTAAGATAAAAACACACACCATTAATAGTTATATTACTGAAAATTTTGTAACTAACTCTAATTAATTAGAGTTAATTGATGCAGTTACTTTATAATTATAAGATATTCCTATTATATACCATGGAAATTTTCGATAGTTACTTTATTAACTGATTATATCCTTACCTATATACATATATGTCACCTGTTTTCGTTAGGAACTGGCAACATTGACAAAGAACTTCTCTGGTGCTGAACTGGAGGGCTTGGTACGTGCCGCGCAGTCCACCGCGATGAACCGGCTCATCAAGGCCTCGAGCAAGGTGGAGGTGGACCCTGAGGCCATGGAAAAACTGATGGTGGAACGTGGTGACTTCTTGCACGCTCTCGAGAACGATATCAAACCGGTAAGAGTTTGGATTACGTGGTTATATAAAAGAGTATTATATTGGTTGGTATAAAAAAGTATGCAATCTACTTAAGTGGACAAATAATTCTTGTGAATAGTATAAAAAAGCGTAGTTTCCTCATCTCCGAAATCAAACTATAAGATAGCATAACTATAATAGCCACATAATATTACAAAATTCGACTGTGCCATGAAATTGTGGCAACAAAAAATATGGAGTCAATGTCTATCTTGCAATGCTATTAATAACTACAAATAGGAGTGACAGTGGTGCCTCTGAGATCGAACCAACATGTTTTCTAAAGCTTCATTTTATCACAGGCTTTCGGAACTGCGGCTGAGGCATTGGAGCATTTCTTAGCTCGTGGGATCATCAACTGGGGAACACCTGTGTCATCACTGCTGGAAGATGGACAGCTGTACATACAGCAGGCTAGAGCTACCGAAGCAAGCGGTGAGTATTTGATGTCTAACAATCACTGGCGTAACTTGAGTGGGTAGTCATCCCAGATTAATATTCATACTATTGTTTTTATAGTAGGGGAGCCCAAGCGGGGATTTTTCGTGTTACTAGAGCGCGTCAGAAAATTATATTGGGAGAAACGTTGTACCCATATCATATATAAACCTTTAATATAGGGGCTGCGTTGAGGGCAAACCGTCAGACTAGTAAAAAAAATCGAACTTCAGAAAAATCCGTGCGCGTCAGATGTAGACAAGGAAAGTTAACATGTAGTAGACATGTAGAACAGTGTAGATTTGAATAATCTGACGATTTAAGCGTGGTATAAGGAAATAGATGAGTCACAAAGGTGTAAAAAATGTACTTTACCCAAATTCTCGAGCGCGATTAATTTAAAGGCACCACCGCCACCCTCATAACCCGCCGTAAAGCAACATGTCCTTCGTGTATTGTATTTCGGTTGGGGAGGTGTGGTTGCCGAATACACATTATTGGAGGCGACCATCTTAGTCTTCTAAAGTAGGAACACATTCGCGTTCATCCTTAAATAGAACTTCTGTTCTATTTGAGATTGAACATGGTTGTCCATGGACTGCAGTGACCACTTAACATCAGGTGGTCTATATATTATAAATGTCTGACGTGTTCAAGTATTTTCATGTGACTGCTTTTTTTTTTCATTTTTGAAAATTTGTACACGCTTTCCTTCACACTAAAATGAAAAACCTAACATAAACTTTTTTTCGTTTTAGGACTTACAGTTCACAATCCTATAGGTCCCCATGACGCTTTAGTCACTGCAAATTTAGCATCCCGGGCTCCCCTACTATTAGGAATGTACAGCAAGTACTTAGTAAGTCCCAATTCAATGCTGGGTCTAGGTCTCCATATCCAGGGATCTTGAATGATATTAGCCTGTTTGTAGGATGATTTAAATCTTTTAAAGGGATTGAGACAAAGTTTTACGAATTATATTTAATGTTAAAATTCTGGATTGACAGATACATGCTCTCTGATATGCGGAAGCGGGTATGAAATTTTGCTATCAGCGGTTACTTATCCAAATTCTGACCGCGCCCGACGTTCCTTAACTTCATTTTTCGTTTCTAAACAAAAATCATTGTATCATCGTCATATCACTTTTAAAGGTAACCTTACCTTTCCTCCGTGACGCTTAGTATCAGTATTCTGACGTATGTGATGCGCAACTTCAAATAGAAGTTAGAACTCGAACTATAATTGAAGATACCCAGCTATTACTTACCAATGTCCATGAACGGTATTCACGAAATCAGATGGATTGCATGGTGTACTTTTTCCATTACGTAAAATAAATTTTAATAATTAGTATATATGGTATAGGCCTAGTATCAGTTCTACTGGAGGGGCCACCGAACAGCGGCAAAACAGCCTTAGCGGCACAGCTGGCCAAGATGTCCGACTTCCCCTTCGTGAAGGTGTGCTCCCCTGAAGACATGGTCGGCTTCACTGAATCGGCTAAATGCTTACAGATCAGGAAAGTAAGTTAATGTATATGTATGTATATAATCCTGTTGAAAAGGTGGTAGAGCCGTTAGAGCTCACCCGGGGCGGCGGCACCACCACCCTCATAACCCCCTGTAAGGCAACATGTTCTTCATGTATTGTGTTTCAGTTGGGGAGGTGTGGTTGCCGGATACACATTATTGGAGGCGACCATCT
>DWON01005037.1:0-15433 GCA_018251015.1 Phocides pigmalion okeechobee | reverse complement strand
CGGGATATGAGGGTGGCGGTGGTGCCCCCCCGGGCGAACTCTAACGGCTCTACCACCTTTAAAATAATTGCATTCTTAATATAAATGCCATATTTAGCCGGTTATTATGGGTTCCAGCATTCTTATAAGTATTGAAAATAGCGTCAAATATAACCTGTCCCTCTCTAAATTCGACGAAAACTCGTACACACACAAACAAACACATCTTGCCAACAAACACATTCACGCTCACATACATATACATATATTCAATTTGAATAAACATAAAATATAAATTATTCGATAAAAAACACGTAGGAAATAGGTATACTTAAAACTAATAACAGGTTTTCGTTTGACACCGATATTGGTAATAATACATTCAATTCAATATATGTAGTTTAAGCTCTTTTGTACTATATAAACATTTGTACGTAAAGGAAAACCGAGGAGTCCTGAGATAGATTTAAAGGATTATTAAATACTTTATAAAGTTGTATACTAGTACACCTTTGTACTATTTTCTCTGAGTACGTGAACCTTTACAGAGGAAGAGGCGTTATGAGCCACCGCCGCCGCAGTCCGCCAAGAAGTTCCGCCCGGACGGCTCGCTGGTCACCAACGACCTCTGGAGTAACCCTCACGCAGGGCAGGCCAACAACAATGTGCCCGGCTCGCCCGAGCTGCGTCAGTGGCTGAATAGGTACGTTACGATGAGTTTTCCCATGGTAAATTATTCATATTGTAGTAGCAAGGGTGCATTGGGTTGTTTAAAGCAGTTTAGTATATACATATAAGCAAAACTGATCTCATATTTTGGTATGGCTTGCAAAAAGCATGAGCTTATTTTAAAATTACAGACACATTTAAAAGGTTTGTATTTGTATTAAGTAATATTTCTGTTGAGGAAAAGAAGACCGTGGCACGTTTAGTAAGGTGTCCTAAGTTATTGCGCTGTCTATCTTTGTTCTTCTTGGAAATTTTATAACGTATACCGTTGGCGTCAACAATTGACTAATGCATTATGGAAACAAAAAGCCAAGTTAAAACATTTCCAATATTTACTGTATAGCTAACGACTGGTGGTTCGATTAGAATTAAATATAATAATAGTAATAAAACAAGCATATATTATGTGGCAAGTAATATAGAATGCCGTCGACCTGTATTGAAGACTGAGTTTTGAATTACAGTACTACAGCTTTTTCAATATCACTAGAAAAGATATAATTTTTACTTGTCGGAATGGTAAATAATAATAATATAGTTAGAAACTTATATGCTTGGGAGATATTTATATTTTCTAAGGGCATCTAAAATGTATTTAGATATACTAACTATAACTGTATTTAGAAATGCTAACTTGTTAACCCACCCCGTGTATTGACCACGACTGTTAATCAGATCTAATCTAACCACCGGAATTATTGTTTAAGCTCCATCTTTAGGTAAATATTTTGTCTTATAGTAAGTAATTATTAGTAATTATTTAGTATATGTATGTATATAAGTAGTGAAATAATTTTTCATTTTTCTAGGTATAATTACGGACCCCTTAACATAGTCCCATGGACCACCAGGGGTCCACGCACTCCCGGTTAACACGCGCTGGTTTACCCGGCGGCACACTATATGCTTTAACAAGAAAGTTATTTGTGTAGTAGTAGTATTTAGTGTAGTAGTTTAATAAAGTTGATTTAACACAAGCTTGTATATCACTTGAAATGAACGCACCTACAATACGATAAGAATATAGCATAATTATGTCATAGTAACTATTGCTGCAACAAAGCCAACTACGGACGTACTCAAATAACAACCTAATTACAGAATGCATCAAATTACTGCTATCATTTACCTGTCAAAAGCAGCATGCGCATCTAATGTCTGCCCATCAACGATGCACAACGCAGATACGACGTGCTAATTGTCCTGATGATATGCATCGGAAACGACACTGGTGACTCGCCTAATAGCGTAATTGCAATGCCAATTATCATAGCATATTGAAGAACAGTTTCATTCTAACGCTATTGCACGAGCTATCTACACTGGTCTTGTATTGAAGTACCAAAGTGAACATTAACAATATAGACAGAACGAGTTTCATTTTGTACCAACAACAATAAGTCTCACAAAATAGGTCAGTTCAGTTCAGTTGTAAATGTATACAATGTATGAGAAAGCGTTGTTCCGCGGCGACAATAGGATCCCTCGCTAAGAATATTTGCCTCTTTCTTGTAAACTATCCATTATCTCCTTTCATTCTCCCCAACCCACTTTACAAAAATTTTGTGATTTATGAATCTATTTATAGAAACCATGGGTATGGGAGACTGTCAAGCTTTTATGTCGATGGCAAGGATATTTTTTCCAAAGATTTTAAATGTTTTTGGTAAAAATAAACTTTATAAAGTTACTAAAAAATCCCGAACTCACGATATACGTACTATAGATTAAAAATATCTGGAATATTTTTTAATATATAAAATTTTATTGCATATCTGAATTTCAAACAAGACAAACAGATACTAAGTTACGAAATAAGACCCTGGTTTTTGTACATTGGTCGCAAGAAATAATTTCATAATCGCAACGTTGTAAGCAACTCCATCACAGTTATCAGCCGCCAAATACACACATAATTATTGTTGTTGCTTAATGATACCAAATCCTTATCTTCGTATAAACAGATCTCTCTTAAATGTGCAAATGCGTCGTTTCTTCTATTTTTATTATACAAACGCTTGTCATGTTTTATTGATAAGCCAAACATCCCCTTTTAGTATTCAAATAACTGTTAAACATTATTCTAAGAATCCATTCCTTAAATATCCGACCTACCTGTCATGTAATCAAACACATAAGTTATCAACCCTAGTGACACCTAGTCAAAATCTAGGATAATCTGTATACGCCAAAAATATTTACAGACACTGTATTTGGTATTTGAGTTTACCGAATCTAACGCAGGAGCGACACTGCGCGCTCAATTTGAATATCGTCAGAGACGTTAGTTCGGGAGATCCTTTACACCGTGACATATCTAGATTGGAAGCAGCTCCGTAGGACATGTAACGCGTGTGACACGTCCAGGCGCTGCAACCGATAACTAATAAATTACTGAGTATTCGATCGTTGCAAATATCAGCCTATTTGCCGGCTCGACGTCCACTTAAACCAATTTGAAGAGTCAATGTGTAATCAAAAACAATTTATGTCACGCAATGGTCGGGTATAAATTTGTTGCAGATTCCAATCATGGTCGAACGGGGAGAAGATTCAGGCAATAGATGCACTGATCAATCGGTGCGCTGCTAGCCACGTCCGGCACATGATGAAGTCGATCGAGCCCCTGTTCCAACGGGACTTCATCTCGCTCCTGCCCAAAGAGCTGGCCCTCACCGTGCTAGGCTACTTGCAGCCCAAGGATCTGTTGCGCGCTGCGCAGACGTGTCGTTATTGGAGGTAAGTTCTTCCTCATGTTACGGTTTTACACACCAATGAAAATATTATTTATTGAAATAATTATTTATTGGATTTCATAAAGACTTTGTACGATGTCTTTAATTCTTCATTTACTTTTAATTTTAATATTTTCAAGGATGTAATCATTACAAATGTCTAAAAATGGTGCGCGAACTTCATTTAAAGTATTATAGATTTCTTTTATCAATTAGTAACATAATACGTTTAAATTTAGGTATTGAATTTCTTAGTTACGGAAATAAAATACCTTGGTTAGCAACAGTATTTTTTACTCTAGTCTTGTTCGATTAAGATTAAAGTGCTACCCTATATTGTTATCATTAAATTTAAAGTTTATTACTAAAATAAAGTTTTTTGTTCATTGGTTTTCTTTTTTGTTTTCGGTCACTGTCACCGCAGTGTTTTGTGTATCGTGTTGCAAGATTTGTACATTCGGTTGGAATAAACAAGGCGTATCGTGTGTCGAGGTGCTCGTAGATGAGTACCACGAACAATCTTCCGCTTAGCTGCCTCCGGCATACGTTGTAACATCTGGTACCCGCGCGTAATTAACCGAAATCCTTTCCGATTTTACTTTGCTCCACCAAACTTTATACAGTTAAAAATAGTTATAGAATATTTAAAATGAACGTCTTTAAGGTTTTTAGTAACATCCGAACGTATGTCTGTATCTAAATACTCAGAGAAAAATACAATTGTTTTAATTAAAACGATGTCCTTGTAGAAAAGAGTATTTTAAATCTTTCAAATACTAAATCAATTTGCATTTAAAATCTATGTAATAACACTAAGAATAAGGAGCCTTTTTAATTTGCATGGTCAGATTTTCCGACATTGATACCTGATTTCTATTTCTCAATAATAATATAATCAGTAGCCGATTAAATGGACTTTGATATAATAAAATGCTAATTGATTTTATAGAAATTGGTCTTTATTTTACAAATTACAAGTTTTGAAAATATGCATTTGAATTTTACTCGTCAATGACAGATTAGCTTATTACAATTATATCGTCATATCATGTATTTTTAGAAAAGGGATAGGCAATTTCCATAACTTTTTTGGTTTCGGGCGCCGCCTACTTATTTATGAATATCGTTATCGTTTGTATCGTGTTTTAGTATAACAAAGACATACAACACAGGCACAAATGAGACAAATGAGACTGCAAACAAAATTTTCTTACAATTGAAATGTTGTTCGCTATTTTGTTTGTCGCTAGCCTATGTTAGTCTTTCACACGAAAAGTACTGATCTATCGCAAAATTTGTACTTAAGACACCATTTACGTCTAGTCTAGGAACTGAGCGATGACTAAAAATATTGATAGGAAATAAAATTGAATTTTTAAGCGATATTTATTTAAGTTATTTATTTCTGTAAAAAAAATATAAATCGTCTAAGCGTTTCGGAAAAGCAAATGATGCTATTGCACTATAAATTATTTTGCAAAGCTACAAACAATGTGAAAACGCAATTCAGTGTGAAACAGCCCAATAAGATGCTTAATTGAACATGGAGAATTTAATATTTTGCTATTTTGTGAGATTGCAATTGAATTTATTGTCCGTTTGAGATCCTTGGACATTTTGCAAATTGGAAACTAAGCGCCTAGACCCAGTCAGCTGGCTTTTTTAGACTCTTATAAACCAGAGGTTCATAGTTCACAACAAATACCTTTCCTCTCCTTATCCAACCATCTCATTGGTAACCTAACATTACATTGTCATCCGAACTACACATGATTACCCAGTTTCATTATGATACAATTATACAAGTGCTTCAAATTAACGTCTAGATTCCATTATGTAATTAGACAAGTTTTGACGTAATATAATCGTGTAAAATGGCACAAGTCTTGATTGAGTATACGTTGGCAGCCACGATACAGGCGTCTGTAGCATGTTTTTAACCGCTCGTAGTGCCTTTGACCAGGTTCAGCGATTATTATTCATAGTTAGTAACCGAACGCCTCTACATGATCAGTCCTCCCAAACAGTGACGCACGCGTGATTTTTCTTTATGTGAGAAGAGTAGCACCTGATGTTAAGTAGTCGCAGCCCATAGACATCCACGTACAACAACAAACACGACTCAAATCCTATCTGAGCTCGAACGTAGATGCATTGCTACTCCTGAGAGGACTGAGATTGTGGCCTCGTTTTAACGTGTAGCCGGCAACCTTACCTCTCCAACTGTAACACAAGTAGTGTTTTATGGCGGATTATGAGGGCTGCGGTGGTACCTCCCCGGTCGAACTGTAGTTCTCCGACCTTTAATTTAATTTTGCCACTAGCAATCACCCATCCGACATCAGACTGGTAATATACGATTGATTGATTGATATGATTGGTAATTTACGAAGTACAAAAGCCACGGTTCTCTGCTCTCTACCAGATGTTTATAATAATTTTCTTAATACAATATCAATTAGCGACTCATGTCATTTTTTCGTCTAAAATCGTATATTGAATTGTCCTCTCTGTTACACTGTACCACACAGGATAATTTCAAGATTACAGTTTACAGACAATTATAATATAATATTGTACTTACTGTGGTATTGCCTCCACTGTACCATAACCGTAACGTTACGCCGCGAAACGATCAAGAATCAACGTTTACCTTGTACACGTATTGTCGACGCATAACTATAGTTTAACTAATATTTGTGCTACTTGGCTACTGCGTGTGATTAGAAAAGTGTATTATGAGTTAATTTGCACGCATATGTCTGTGCAGGATAAAGTTACAAATCTTACAATTTGTTGTATATCGTTTTTTTAGGAATACTACTACGTACCAAATTTTGTAAATGCGGTACTAATACTCTTCCTAAGATTTCGTTGACATAATCGAACAGGACGAATAAATTTCGTCAGATGTTGCGTTTCTAACTTTTTTATTTTAGGCAAATCATGCATAATTTGTTATTTAATTTAACCAACACACTTCGTCGCCTAGGCAAAGTTTATGTATTTATAAGCTCATTACTTCAAACACTAATTTTAAGTTTTTTCTGTCTTAATTCTTTGGGTGTTTTTGCTTCTAAAACTAAAAAAAATAGTTAAAAAGAGACTTATGGTAGTAAGTACTTTGTTTCTAGGACTTTTTTATTTATAACTTAGGATTTACGTTTTTAGGATTTTTACCCTTTATTGAGTTTCATTTGGGCAAAAACCCATGATTATTGCTTTATCGCATTTACCGTTTATTTCAAAGCGAATCTATATTTGTGTTAAATCCGACCTTAATGCTATGTTATGTTAATTTAAGAGTTGAGAAAACTCTTGTTTTGATAGTTTACGAAACAGTAAGTAGCGTATAATAGAATAGTATCAAAATGTTAATAAATGTACATAAAAATTGTCATTCGAAGGTAGTTGAAACGAAAACATATTGCTAGCGTCACATCACTATACATAAAACATTATTTCTAGAATATAAGGTCAAATTCACACTATATTTTTGTCCCAGCTCCTAATACCTAAATAAAGATATAATAATTTTATGTTTGAAAATATTATGAAACTGTTAAGATTCATAATATTTTCAAGTTAAGATTAAAGGATGATGTTCGCATTAATTGTATCTCATTGTGTAAGGGGACTTTAAAATACGTAAAGGTAATGTCTAACGTATTTTTTACATAATAGGGAGTGGCAACGAATACGTCTAGCCGATGTCAAGAGGTCGCTACCTACGCACATCATTTTTTGTGTAATAAGAGTTCTATTTAAAATCTTTTAGTACATTCTTTGTTCTGTTTGGATTTTTTTGAAAATAATTATATGACTTACTAAACTATTCAACTAGATAGCGGAAGAGTTTCTCAAATTTAGCCACCTTCAGTCACCCATCTAAGTTCCGGTCGCGCTTTATTAATCCTTATTATATACACAAGTAGGGGGGTATGTCTTCACTGCTGTTATACAGCAGTAGTAGGTGCGGCGGAGATGCCTATTTGAATATTTTTATGTGAGAAGAGTAGAAAACAAGCATGCAAACCACCTGATGTTAAGTAGTCGCAGCCCTTAGACATCCGCCACCACAAACACGACTGAAATCCTATTTAAGTTCGAACGTAGATACGTTACTACTCCTGAGGACTAAGATGGTCGCCGCGCTACAAAGTGTAGCCGGTAAGCGCACCTTCAACGAAACACAAGTAATGCTTAACGGCGGATAATGAGGGCGACGGGGGTAACTTCCCGGTCGAACTATATATATATATATCTTAAAAATTATTATTAGAGTGGTGTCACCTTTAACACCTTGAAACTTGCAGGTTCTTAGCGGATGACAACCTACTATGGAAGGAGCAGTGCCGCCGCATCGGGCTGTCCACGCTCAAGAAGATGCCGCGCTCGCTGCCGCGGTGCGCCAGCCCGTGGAAGGCGGCCTACATGCGCCAGTCGCTCATCCAGGACAACTGGCTCCACAAGCCGGTGCACAGCCCAATCGTGATGCGGGGCCACGACGACCACGTCATCACATGCCTCCAGTTCTACGGGAACCGAATCCTCAGCGGCAGCGATGATACCACCCTCAAGGTGTGGTCGGCTATCACTGGCAAGGTAAGATTATTCACAATACATTAGTAACACTTGTTATAATATTAAAGAGATGCTTTTATAATCGATAACTTGTTCGTGTTAGTAATAATTTATGGGTAATTTGTAGGTAAGTAAAGTTTTTTTATGAAAACAGAAATGTAAGTTAAGTAATTGATCATTCGTCATGAACGTCATTAGGTTATCCGAACTTTACTATATTTATCCAAAACTCTGAGATTAGACCCATCAGATAGTGGAGTATTAAGCATAAAAAGTCGGGATTTTGTAGAACTGTGTGCATGTTTACCCTTATACAAAATAATACTTATAAGAAATTCTGCGATATTTTTTGGCAAATTGATTTGTGTGCTGAATTTGTTCACACAATAACTCAACACTATGAATATATTTAGTCATAACTCAAATCTGAATAATATATAAACAGATGTACAGTTTGGAATCGATATGGCGTCTCTTAGGTCTTCTTAGGGCATAAATCTTCCGTAGAGGTGCATTTAGTAAACACTGCATTTGGTTGTATGTGTGTTATAAAATAACTTAAAAACATTAAGCGTGCTATTTTCTTTTTTTATACTTTTATAAAATTGAAGGTGCATCTACTAGCAGCTTTCCATCCATCAGCCTTTAGACATATATCTATGGACAACTGCTATTAAATTTTTAAATAAATATTTAAGTAACTCTATAGAACTGCAATAATAGCTGAGATGTTCTGCTTCTGAAGATTATTTGAAGAGAGAAGATTTTGATCAACTCATGTAAATGAAATGAACTATATCTTTCCATCGAAAAGTTTTACGCTAGAAATGGATAAGACGATAGTACTTGTCCCTTTGAAACGAGTGATTTTACTCCCTTACATTCTACTAATAAGCTGCAAGTGTTACGATAAATATTTAAAATAACGTTCGATGTGGATTTAATATTTACTCAGTGTGTAGTGTTCTGTTGTCTAGGAGTTCTTATGATAACAGTCGGGCTTTATCAGACCTTGGACTGGCTTTGTCTTGTTCTTGTCAAGACGAGCCCAGAAATGATTAAGTCATCATGGATTGTCGAGTAGTTCCTATGCCCACTTCATTCTAATTCATCATCTTAATCATAAGACCAGTTCCATAACATATTGCCTAGCTACCAAATAACCTTTCAATAATTCGGACTGGTGGTAAGTGCTGGAAATACTGTTTATAAAATTTGAAACCGAAAAGACAGACGAACGAACCAAGATGTGAATAAAAACTTAAAGTGTATTCAACGTAAAAAAGTTGGCCTCAGAAACTGAAAGATTTGAAATTGATACTAAGTAATTTAAATTTTGTCATGTGTCAATCCTTGAAATGTCTTTGACAGTCAAATTAAGTTTTTCATCTGACAGTAACTTACGTAAATAAAGCCAGGGTATTTTTTTAAGTCAAATATTCTAATGTACGTCATCTCTTGACATGTTATAGAGAAAAATACAGCAACCGAGTTCGTTTACATTACAATTCTATTTCGCATGATTTAGAATAAATCTCCTCGATACATGTCATTCATAGAATATCGATTTGAAATTGCAAGGTTATTGCTCCCAATTTGTATTAAATTTATTTTATTGTGCCTACTAATGGCTATACTTTCGTATAATGTAAAGCCCGACTAAAGTCGAGAGTATTAGGTATTTTCAATGGGAGTTTAGAGTATTTATATGAAATCCCCATTACCTCATTAAGGTAAACGATTCAGAGTGAAATATTTTAACTAAAAAAATCTCATAGCTTTTGTGTTGTTTAACATTGAAAATGTTTAATTAATCATTTGAATATCGGTATCTTTTTCGATTGGAATCACTTCGCTATTACCACTTGTTCTAACTACATCATTAAATTATGTAACTCATAATAAAATGTAAGTTGGGCTGTAACTTATGCTGAAAGTTTTGTACTTTTTGATTCGTTGTGTTATATAGTTTCTCTTTTGTTTTATAATTCATGAAATAAATATAAATAAATGTTTCGCAGTGTCTCCGTACGCTAGTGGGCCACTCTGGCGGCGTGTGGTCCTCGCAGATGGTGGGCGACCTGGTGATCAGCGGCTCGACTGACCGCACCCTGCGCGTGTGGAACGCCAAGACCGGCCAGTGTCTGAAGGTGCTCGCTGGGCACACCTCTACCGTACGCTGCATGCATCTGCACCAGAACAGGTAACTAAGTTGGTTTCATCGGTGTTAGCGTAGTGGTTAAGATTGTGGCGTCTCGCCATCGACCCATCTGACTCAGAAGTAAATGTACCAGTCTGATACGCAAAGGGTTCCGAATTCGATTCCCGGTCAAGTAGACATGTCAATGATTAATTTAGATGTCTGTTCTGGGTCTGGGTGTTTGTATACTAGTCCTGTATGTACTCGTGGCACCCATGTAATATATGTGGCAAGTGAGTATGCAGCCCACCTAATGTTACTCTATCATTGCTGACTATGGGCATATGTAATCTGTTTAGGTTGTGTCTAGATGCGCATTACTTGCAGGAATTAGTTGAAATTATGTGGTGTGCATCCTCATTTGCCACTCTTCTCAGACAAAACAAATGCAGAAACAGGCCACAACATCGCAGGCGACCGATAAAGTTTTCTATTGCTTTCTATAATTCATATTTTCCTTTATTATTCCAAAATTAAACAAAATGTCTTCCTTATAAAATGTGTATGTCGACATGTGCAATTGTGCATAAAATTTATTTATTACTGCAATTCACGCAAGCGACGTCACGCACTGAAGCTACGTTTATCACAATTAAAATGTCACGCTGTAGCGTATAGTCTCAATTTATATTAATGCTTTTTTCAATATCACAAGATTCCATCTTTTTTCATACTTGGCAATGTTGGTTATATTTCACATAAATATTATGCACTCTGTCTCTGGACTATAGCTCTATA
Organism: Phocides pigmalion okeechobee; assembly: GCA_018251015.1. NCBI lineage: Eukaryota > Metazoa > Arthropoda > Insecta > Lepidoptera > Hesperiidae > Phocides > Phocides pigmalion. The sequence goes on along the minus strand of DWON01005037.1, from coordinate 4,468 downwards.
GACTGTATGAGGTCATGTCATTTCTGAAGTCGATGACAGATGCGTTGTTGCTACTGAGAACAATGTTTGAATTACTCGTGTCACTTATTAACCTTTACCACATTCTTGGTACCGAAAGACAGTTGATTTACACTGTTATTACACGATGGATGTTAGATTTTGCTGGGTTCGGTAAAGTCGAACAACCGAAGAGTTCTGCTGGCTTTGTCTCCACGTTGCAACTTTTTCAATTTTCTCACTTTGAAGCCACAATTATATTGTATTCTAATCCACTTTATACAAATATAGTGGTGATACTTGATTTAAATTTGTCTAATATGCCTATTTCACAATTTTGTTACAATATGCTGTGCGCGACGCCCGTATAAATGAGTGTAATTAAACGCAACTATGTAAAGGTAAATATTTTAAATCAATTCAGATATAATCAAATATATTGTAATTCTTATCATGTTTATCCGTTCATTACATTTTTTAGAAATGCAATTGTTTTTAGCACTATATTTAGAACATATTGCACAAACGTTGCTTATCAAATTTATTATTGAACATAGTTGCTTGCGCATCCAATACCTGGTTTGTATAAGAGGTCTCGAATTTACGACTTTTGTTATTTGTCTTATCATCAACAATTTTAGGTTTTGTGTCAAAACCGAAATGTTTCAATCACTCCAGTATGTTTTATAAAAAACTCTGTCATCACTGCTATGTGCAAACTAAGTATTATTTTTTTAATCCGTATCATTCGAGACTCGTGTATAAACTATGTTTCACTTTATTTCCATGTAGCGAGTGTATTATTAATTACAAATTCTATAGAACCTGTTGAAAATGCATGCTTGGATTGTATTTTTGTGATTGATAATAATGCTTGCGATACTACCCATTTATCTATCTATATTAAAAAAAGATAAGATTTCATTTCATCATTTCAACCATTACAAACCGCATCTTGTATGTTTTGTATGTGTGTTTTGGTGTGTTCGTACACCACAAGTACATCAAGTTACTCTTGTTTCTGTAGGTGTACTTGCCACTTAAATATGAAGTGACCACTTTAGTCCTCAAGAGTGGCAACATATCTGTAATTGACTTCAAATGGGACTCTTGTTCTTTATAGATTTGTTTACAGACATTCATGGTAGCAGTGACCATTTATCAACGGGTGTATTGCATGGTTGTTTGTTAAATTCATTTTATAAAAAAATCCCATTCTTTTATAATAGATACATAATATGAGCAGCTTCTTTGCCAAGACACTCTATACTTGATAGAATGTTGCTTCTAGAAGAGTGTTAGAAGCAGCAATGCATTTGCCTATGAACTTATAGTAGTTAAATCCTGTTTGTTGATTGTGGATGTCCACTTAGTAGGTGGCCTACATGTGTGTTTGCTACTCTTCACACTTTAATTATTTTATGTTCTGGGTATGCATTATTGTATTATATGCCTTACTATTATGTATGCATGCTATTTTAAAGTAATATTCAATAAATACAATTACAATGATTTATATTAATACTTAGCTAGCGATTTATATTCTATATTAAATACTGTTTGTAAATTGATTAATTTTCGCTAATTAATTAATTAAATAAAATTTTCAGTCCAAAATTATTTTTTAATTTCTTTATTTAGTGTTATGAAGATTGAACTTAAAAATGCTTAGATAATGTTAACTAAATTTAGTTATTTTTAGTTTGCCATATTAATCATCAAATGAGTTAATTTTGCTAATGCAAAATCAAAATAACTGCGCTGATTGTAATGATTTATTGATTTATTTAGAATTGATTGATCATATCACATTAAAATTACAATTAAATTATTTTTTTTGGAATACAACAATATTATATCCTTTTTACAGATAACTGACTACAATTGCGAACAGATATTACTTAATATATATATAATATTAATGTATAGAATATGCGTAACGAATATAAAATGTAGTATTAAATGTAGTTTTAAAAATTTTCTGTTTATTGTGAACCAGAGTCGGAGAATCACACAAGGTTTTACGGACTTATGTCTGGTTCACAGAATGCATGTTTTGCTATTTTAGAACATTAAAAAGTAGGGGATTAACTGAAATGTAAATCTTTGCAGGGTTGTGTCTGGTTCCCGTGACGCAACGCTTCGCATGTGGTCGATCCCCGATGGCCGCTGCCTGCGTGTCCTCGTGGGCCACTTAGCCGCGGTGCGGTGCGTTCAATACGACGGCAAGGTGGTGGTGTCCGGCGCTTACGACTTCTTCGTCAAGGTGTGGAACCCTGAAACTGGCGAGTGCCTCCACACGCTGGCTGGTCACACCAACCGCGTTTATAGTCTGCAGGTAAGTGACTACTCTCCTAAGAAAGGTTTTATTTTTATTATACTTAATAGAAGAGATCTCAAACCGTGTAAAATTCGTAAAGATTGTGAAACATTAAAATATTTTTGTTTTTTTTTTTTTATACTACTTACGTTATTCTTTTCTATTTTTATAAATGCTGCTTTGGAGTATATCAGAAGCACTCGCATTCTAAAATTGTTACATCGTCATCAACCCACTATTCCGCCACTGTGGGTCGTGGGTCTCCCTTTTAAATAAGAAGGACTCTGCCATAATTTACCATCCTAGTCAAATGTATATTTCATACATCCTTCATAATTTTATGGAGAAATGTTCATATAAAATATTTTTTTTTCAAGTTTCCACATGATGTGTTCGTTTATTGGTAAACAAGTTATAATTAATTTTAACACACATGTAACTTCCAGTTTTTCTTAATAATCTTAACGTTTATCAATTTTATTGTAAAAATCAATTTATGAAAAAAATAATTATTAATATACAATGCAGATGTATTTAAAGGTTGCGTTGTTTCATTAAAAATATTTTCAAGAGACATTTAATTAAAAGTAGCAAAACATTATTGATGGGTCTCAAGTAGGACTACAATTCTAGTTTGGGCCAATTCCAGACATCCATGTTTCTATCTACTAAAGTAATAGAAAAGAAGACCATACACAAGTTATTCTATTCAAAAATGTATGTGTGCATGATTAATTGAATTCTTTCAGTTCGATGGGGTACATGTGGTGAGTGGCTCGTTAGATACATCTATCCGCGTGTGGGACGTGGAGTCGGGCCAGTTAAAGCATACACTCACCGGCCACCAGTCACTGACCTCCGGCATGGAGCTACACTCCAATATTCTGGTATCTGGTAATGCTGATTCTACAGTCAAGGTGTGGGATATTACCACTGGTCACTGCCTCCATACATTGTCTGGTAAGTTTATATTTGTGTTGTTGTGTGTATTTTGCTGAATATTGATTAATAAATTATATCATTGACATGGATAACTCAAAGGTTCTTGTCGTAAAGATAAAGATTGTTGTAATGTTATTTATAATCCCTGTGTTCATTATTTTTTAATTTGGCCGACACATTGCCCTCCTAACAATGCAGTATATTTCATTCAATGTTGTAATCTCTTTTTGCTTAAGACTAAGGAATAATAATATTCAATTTCTCATGTGAAACTCATGACTGCTCTTGTTGAAATTCTCAAAGAAACATAAGGTAACTACTTTGTGCGTACTTTTGGCATCAACATTTTCTTTCCATTATATTTTTTATAACAAAAACGTGATTGTATATTTCAGGTCCAAACAAGCACCAGTCAGCGGTGACGTGCCTGCAGTCGAGCAACCGTTTCGTTATCACGTCGTCAGACGACGGCACCGTGAAGTTGTGGGACGTGCGAACCGGCGAATTCATCCGGAACCTGGTGGAGCTAAGCTCGGGCGGGTCCGGCGGCGTCGTCTGGCGGATCCGGGCTTCCGCGACCAAGCTTATCTGCGCGGTCGGCTCTCGGAATGGTACCGAGGAGACCAAGCTTCTCGTGCTCGACTTCGACGTGCCAGGTGCGTGTCGCAAGTGCGAGGAATAGCATCGACTTAACCGGCGCTTGATGCGCCGCTACGCCAACCTGTACGCGCCCTGGCACTGCTAGGCACGCTCCATCCGCCTCGACCTCCATATCCACCTCGATCGTATTAACACGTTGATTAATAGGCACAAATATATACATAAATAAACGTCTAGATGCCACGTCACTTGAAAAACTTTAGCAGAAGTATGTTTAGACAGATACGCACGGGTAAAGCAATACAATATAGACTCGGTATTTTTAAGAATAATTCTCGAACCCGACGTTCTGTCTAGATCTGTATGGCTTCAAAAAATATCTCCGTTGCTAAAAAGTTACGACTCCCACTCATTTTTATTTTGTTTCGATTATTATAATTCTTTTAATATAATTATTTAATCATTTTATGATGTTATGTTTATGATTCCAATTCTGAATTATTAGTTTTTATTGCGAAAGAGTAAGAAATGGGTATGCAGGCCACCTGATGTTAAGTGGTCACTGCAACCCATGGACAACCACGTCCAATCTCAAATAGAACAGAAGTT